>OX578144.1:9103569-9108569 GCA_951213105.1 Amaurobius ferox
TATATATGTATATATATATATATATATATATATATATGTATATATTTATTTTTATATATATATATATATATATATATATATATATATATATATATATAATTTTTATGATTACTTGTAATATATATATACCCGAGAAATACCAAAGAAAATTGCTTGTAAACTGAAGGTAGAGGTAAAAAAATCAGAAGCCTAGTGTAGCACGATGAGCTATGCAAGAAGTTTGGAAATTGAATAAATGGAATCTAGTGAATATAAAAGGAATAAAATGAATATGAAAAGCATTTCTGAAAACATGTACGTTATCAAGGGCCATACATGTTTAATTAATGCGGATTCTACGTTTCTGTTCCGTTTCCGTACGTACACATCTGTAAAATGTATTACAGAAATAATGTAAATGGCCCGACGTAGAAGAAAAGACAAAGTGGATCAAATACACAAAAAAATCAAACATGAATATAAAATATTCTGTTACACCAGCTTGTGGCTAATTATTGAAATGAGGATGCAAAGTATTATAAAGTAATATCAAAAGAATATAATGAAAATAAAATGAAAATATATCTACCCCTAGTACTGTGGTTCTTCTGGAAAAGCGTGTGTATTACCAATCATCTCATAACAGGTTACAGTGAATTTTTTGTTACTGACTAAGCAGTTTTCTCAAAGCAGGTTAAAGTTAATTTTACGAATTGTTTAACTGTTAGAAGAAGACATGGAGATTATGAATTATTTAGTAATGCTAGAGTATGATCTGTCAATATGTTGCTGTAATTGTTGCAAGTTTTTTAATTTAAATTCAAAATGTGTTTTAATAAAAGAAAAAATAAGATTGGACGGGTAGTTATTTTTGATAACGGTGTTAATGAATTTATGAAGATGTTCTTTGTAGTAACAAGGTGTGCTTAACATTTTGATTCTTAATAACTGGTTATTAATAATATTTCTATATACAGATTTGGAAAGATTGGAAGAGAAATGTTGAAGTTTATTTACTTTGAAATTATAAGTTTCTGTTTTGTCATAGATTTTAAATTTTATTGTATTTGCATTTTTAATTGTTAAACTAACGTCTAGAAAATTGATCCAGTTGGATGTATATACATTTTCAATGAGTTGAAGATTAGGTGGATAGAAATCAAAATTTAATTCATTGGCCTCATTAGTAATTCCTATAATAATAATCATCAATATATCTGTACATTATATGACTGTTGAAAGGGCTCTGATTTTCGTAAAAATGTAGATAAAGGTTGGCCAGTATGGTGGATGATTTACCTCTCTGTGGTATTCCTTTATTTAATTTGAATATGCATTTTCCTTGAACTATATACTGTTTGAACAAAATTAATTTTAATAAAGTTTTGAATTTTGGAAATGATAGTATTGTGGCAATTAATTGAGAAATGTCATTTTTTTCGTTTTATCACACGTAAGCTTAGGAAGAAGCACTCCAAATTAGCTCAGAGTCCAAATTGCAGTTATTATCAAAGTAGCAGGTGTTCGTATGCACCTGATAAGTAGCGGGTGTTCAAATCCCTTTGCCAGGTGGCAGATGTTCAGCAGTGGTAGTTTCTCAGTTGTTTCGGGGCTCATTAGCGTCATGGATATTAGCGCGGAAGCACGTGCTAAAGTGATTGCGCTTAGAGAACACACTTCTAAGACGTTCGAGGAAATAGGTAAAATATATAGAGTGAGTACAGCAAGTGTCGGGAGGATCTGGAAGCGGTTTCAGGAAACAGGAAATGCTGGAACCAACCGCTCTGGAAGATGCGGCCGAAAAAGATCAACTTCGACTCGTGACGACAGAACTTTACATCGAATGAGTGTTAAAAATCCTCGATTAACCAGTTTTGACCTGTCTAAGTCCATGGTGGCAGCTGGTGTTGATATTGCACCTTCAACAGTGCGACACAGGCTGTTAGAACGCGGACGGAGAGTACGTCGACCGTACAAGAAGCAGCTTCTGACGCTTCGCATGAAGAAAAAAAGGTTGGAATGGTCACGGAAATACAAAACATGGACTGAGAAGGACTCGGAGAAAGTTCTCTTTTTTGACGAAACACATTTTGTGGTTCAGGGATTTAGATCTATGTTCGTGAGAAGGAGCCAAGGAGAACCTCTCAATCGGCACCACATCAATCAAGCCCCCAAGCATCCGCCCAAAAAGATGTTTTGGGGTTGTTTCAGCGTTTTGGGGACAGAATCTCTTGTTCTCGTAGAGGGAATGATGAACAGTGCCAGTTACGAAGTCATATTGACCCGAAAAGTGCTTCCAACCATGGCTAAACTGTGGCCGAACGGAGATTGCGTTTTCCAACAAGAGAGCGCGCCATGTCACACTTCGAAGCGAATCAAAAATTTCTGCTCAAAAATATTACCATACTGGATTGGCCCGGGAATTCACCAGACTTGAATTCCATAGAAAATTTGTGGGCTATTGTCAAAAAACGGCTTCACAAATTTGACTGTACGACGATGGGCAAGCTAATTTCGGCCGTTATAGACATATGGTTCAGAGACGTTGAAATTAAAACTACATGTGCAAGTCTAGTACATTCCATGCCGAAACGTGTCTGTGATGTTATAAAGTCTCGGGGAGGTCATATCACTTATTAGTTTTAAATGTATCCATAGAAAACTTGAATAAAACTGAATTTTATAAAAAAAACTGCATTTCTCAATTAATTGCCACAATACTGTATGTTTTTTGCTTGAGTGAATTGTTCATATAAAAGTAGTATGACTTTATATAAATCTTTAATGTCTATATTATTAAATAGGTCTTTGAAATCAAGAGTTTTTACATCATGTATGTAAGGGATTAGATTTATTCTATTAATTAGTTCTATACTATTTTTGATTATATGTGTTTTTTGTGCAGTAAAATAATCATAAATTTGATTATGATTAGAAGTTGTTTATCAGCTGCATTGGTATATGAATTAAATCCTATAGTGACTGTTCTAAATGAAATAGGTGTTTTATGGAATTTATGTATGAGTACCAAGTAAGGAAAATTGAGATTGTATTTTTGTTTAAGAAGCTTTGCAATTTAAGCTCGTCCAAATAAAATTTTTTGCAAATAAACGCATAATTACTGGATGCCTTGTCAGCATATGTGATTACAAATTTGTCTTGTAGTGACTTGATTTCTTTAACGATTTCTTGGTAATTATGCTTATATATTGGAATGGGAAAGAGTTGGATCAAATGTTTTACATGCCTAGTTATTTGTACATTCCAGCTCTTGAAGGCTTCAAACGGGCAGTGGGATTTACCTGACATTTTAAATATATATTTGTCTAGATCTATGTCAAAAGCTTGTATTATTTTCTTTTATTATAAAGAAGAGGTATTCTGTATTTGGATCCATAGCTTAGAAATTTTTTGAGATGAGGTTCCTGTATTAAATCAAGATTTCCGGTGATTATGTGTCCATGTTGTGGGTCAATAAAGGGAAGATAGCAGGTTTCATTGCACGAACAAGATATAGAATTATTCAATTGTTTTGATAAACGATTATAGTTATATATTTTACGTCCTAAAGGTACTGGATATTTATATGCTTTTACTATGTTAACATTTTTAATAGGAAAAAAGGATTGGAAACTTTTAAATATTTGTGATATATATATATATATACATATAAATATAAATTATTAAATCCAAAGTTAGAATGTATTAATTTATATTTATATGTATATATACATATATATATATATATACAGGGTGTCCCAAAAATATTGACCTCGGGTTTTATTCCATTAATATTGATCGTAGACATATATAATAAATTACAAAGTTGCGTACAAAAAGGTACAGAATTTTATGAAATCGATAAAAATTTTCATGGGATATATAAATATGAAGAAATACAAAATTTAAATTTTTATACGGTTCCCGTACAAAAACATTTACAATGAGTACAATGTGCCTCATGCACTAATAAGGTGATGCACACAATTTCAGCATTTTATCATAAAAAGAGATATGTTTAAACAAAATTGGTGAATGATTAATCACAAATTAAAATGTAAATGTTTACAGCAAGAGTGCAAATGACACAACACAGAAATGCATCATAGGCAAATAATATGCCTCTTATCTTTAATGGTTCTTTGGCATGGATGGAAAACGTTTTGAACAAGCTTTGTAATCTTTGTGTAAAGTTATTATTTCTACACAGTGTAGATACTTTTGTACCAATAAATAGCAAAATTATTATTTATTTATTGTAATCGTTGTTTTCTTTCGTAATTTGTTTATGGACCCTAAAATGAGATCTGCCGACATGATTTTTCCCCTCTGATAACCCATGTCGATGCATCGGAAAGTGGTTTAAGTCAGCATTTTTGTCTTTTCATATCTCTGGGATTTTTTATGATAAAAAGCTGAAATTTTGTACATCATCTAATTAGTGTATGGCGCACATTTTACTCATTGGAAATGTTTTTGTACGGGGGTCGTATAAAAATTTAAATTTTGTACTTCCTAAAGTTTATTACGCTTGAAAATTTTAATCGATTTCATATAATTCTAACCTATTTTTTACTCAACATTTTTATTTATCATATATGTCTAAGATCAATATTTAAGGAATAAAAACCGAGGTCAATATTTTTGGGATACCTTGTATGCAAAGTGATTATGAAAAAAAAAACTTTGCCGATATATGAGCCCCTAGCGATCATACCGTTCAAGAAAACAGAAATAAATTTTAGAAGCAAGTATTTTAAAATATGCGCTCAAGAATAATGTGAAAAAACAACAGTCCTGCTCTCGCAATTAGGGTTAAAGTGACACAATTTCGGAATTTGCAAATAGCGACACCTACTTTTTTTTTTTATCGGAATGTGATTTTCACAGTGGAAAATCATAAACAACTTTGAAACGGTACCTGCAGCAGGAAAAACGCCCGCACTAAGCAGAGACTAAGAAAAAGGTGAAAACAACTGGCGTTCACCAGAACACCAATTTCTGTTCCATTGACGTCACAT
>OX578144.1:9713569-10001069 GCA_951213105.1 Amaurobius ferox
TGCAGTCAAAGTTAGCAAATATTTCACCTTCTATACCACTAAAAGCCATAACTTTGTTTTCACGAACCAGAACAATCATTCGCATTAAACACTTAAATAAGACTTTCATGCAGCAATTACTTGAGAGAAAAAAGCAAAGAAAAAGCCTCTAAATGGTGTAAAAGCAGTATCATGGCATAAAAATGGTATGTATTGATTTATTATTTATGATCCCTGTGAACATTGCTTAAAATTTTAAAACTGGACATAGTTTATATATTTAAAACGCTATAAAGTTTAATAACATCAATTTTGCATGCTTAAAATATCTTTGTGAAACTGACAGATCCAGTGGCTTAACCAAGACTCATAATATTCTACTAGCTCACAAAATGCATCGTCTTTTTGTTGGGTAAATAAAATAAATCTACTGCCATTGACCATCCATTCGACCGTCAACACGCCCCTTTTCCCAAAATCCGATATACGCGTTTTAATATAATATATAGTTATGTAACTACTAGATTGATGATATTTCATAGTCATCAATATATGTTATATGTATGTGGGATTTTTTACGCAATTAGATATTTTTGAAATACATATTTATATTACATGTAGAAATTATTATCAATGTTTAAGATAATGGATACTATATTTTTAAAAATCCGATGATTCGATATTTATTCATATCTGTATTAGAACACTTGAAATGTAATTTTTATATTTACTACACTTTTCACGATATATTTCAGCTTTTATTATAAGTAATATATGTATTATAATATTTTAATGATAGCCCTATGCATGTATGAGTAGAATCATTTAATTTCATTCTTCTAAAATTTTATTACGAATGATATTATCTCCTTTTCGAATGATAAACGCGAACTTTCTAAACTTTATACACGTATCTCTATGTCCCCTCTTCTTGACTTGTAAGTCAGTGACGTCACGCTTCCAGTTGCTCTCCCGGTCGTAAAACAACCCCCTTTCTCTGACCTACCTTATGTTTAAAGTACCTTGGACTTAATGGGCCTTGGTTGACGAAATGTTAGACTGAGGTTGTGGAATTATCTATTAGTACGTACATTGGACATAATATGGTTATTGGACATAATATGGTTATTGGACATAATATGGTTATTGGCAGATTTGTCACATTCATGAATGATGCAATAAACGACATTCACATGACCAGAAATCTTAGTGTCTAACAACAACTATAGCATGTTTAAATTGCTCTCTGTCAAAGACAATACACAATTTGCACATCAAAGTTCGAGAATTAATACAATCGCGTCTCTGACAAGTATTGCAGGTACCACCGAGTTGAGGCCCTGATAATACAACTTTTTGGCAGGTATTACCTTTCAATATGCATTTCATTCGTTCCTATATTCCTTTACCAACAATATTCTATAACTTTGTAAATGCTTTTTTTCGTCCATAGCTTTGTTACCCAGTTCGTTATCCTAGCATTGTAAATTCTGAGATAGGTGCGCTACAGTCACTTTATTTCACCCGGCATTGTTGTTTGCTATAGCCAAACCTAACACTGACCTTTCTGTACAAAGTCTTCGAGGGTGTTTAAGAACTTTTCAGTGAACTCTGTTTATAGAAGTTGTACAAAATCTGAAGTGTTTAAACACACACCTGTTCTTAAAAAAAAATCTGATGTGGGCAGCACATGACTTTCCTTACATAATGCAATGAATTTTCTACTTTTATAGCAAAAGAATAGGCTATTCTTATAGTAAATACTTATATTCTTTCCAAGATATTGAATTTTCGTCAATTAATAGTCATTTTCATTGATTTAGCATCATTTTCATCCATTTGGCGAGATTTTCGTTAATTTTATAACATTTAAAAAGTCGCCAAGTTGGCGACATTCCGCCAAATTTGTCGCCAAAATCTCGCCAAGCATTATGGAAGGAGAGATAAGTTATTCTTATTGCAGAGAAATGACTATCGGCGTTCAAATACAAAAGTATTACTCAAGTATCTTTTCTCATGAACATCAAGAGCTAGATCCACGAAAATGATGTCACCAAATTTATTGCAAGATATTACATATGAAAAGTTAACTTGTTTCTCAGCAGTTAATATACTTTTATAATTTATAGGATTTTTTGATAAACTTATTTAAAAAATGTGTAATATCTCGAGAACGGTTGGTTCATGCTAGCGTTTTAAAGTTTATGTCAATCGTTTTATAAGGAAGGATTACATAAGAAATGTCTTTTTGCATAACTTTATTAAAGACTTTGATTTTTTGATGATTTTTTTAAAATTTCACTTAAAAATTTAGGGGGGGGGGTCTGAACATTCGATTGCTTTTATACACAATTAGCTTCCAATATTCACGGATTGTGATTTTTGCACTAAATTTCATTCAAATCACTCCATTCTTTCGAGAGATATGGTCTCCACAAACTCACTGACACACACACACGCACACACCTAGACATCTCCTCAAAAATGTTTGATTCGTGATCAGGGATGCTTGAAACGTGCTCTCTTGTCGAAAACTCGAATTCGAATTTTTGACCCCGCCGGAATACTTTCCTTATACCTTATGTATGTAAGGAAAGTAACTAGGATCACAAGTATGTAAATAATCTGTTTGGCTGTTCCTGAGTTATAAGCGGTTCTGGCAGACAGTTATTTTGTACTTCGTTGTAGGGTGATGAAACACATTATAATATTTCTTTCATTGAGCCTCAATTCCTGAAATTAATTCACAAAAATGCGCCGCGTTTATCCGCTTCAAAAGCGAGTATTGGAAATTTTAGTTCTTACCGCTAAGTCTCCAAATACTTCTCCAAAATTCGGAAGACTGGGAAGTAATCAATGAAATATGTTTATTATATTAAAGTAAATATATTTTCGTTTATAATGCATTTTAACAATATTCATTTTGATGATTCGTGTCTACCATTTTTCAGTCTTTTCAAATGCATTGTTGTCCCCTTCTCTTTTCATGCAGTGCTTGACATATTTCCTCCCTCATTAAATTGTTCTTTGTTATTCTTTTGTAAAGCACATCTCGTCCATTCATGATATTTACTCTGCATTTCAAGTGAAAACTGTTAATAGTGTTTCCCAACAAAATCGGTAATGTCTAATATGCTGCATTCATCTGTCGTCTGGCTCTTTTGTGGGCTCGGCGCCAGAAATATATTTTCCAACCAAATGTGGACGAAATTCAATGAAAGAGCTACAATATTCTCAGAACAACGCCAGCACACGTACAAAAGCATATTTTCATTTCGATTATGACCATATTTTAAAAGCTGAAATGTTTCTTTTGTATAGGGCACATTGTGATTTTATTAAACTATTTTTGTTATTATTTTCCACTTTATAAAGTCAGATATATTGTTACTAGAATGGATTTACTTGGCGTTGCCCAGAATTTAAAGTAGCCTCAGCGTCCACATAGCTCAAGCTACTGTCTTTAAATCTAAACTCAGCATAATGAACGCATAAATAAGTGCCTAACAGCATGCGATCTTCCTTTAATTCAATACTTTCATTTCCCATATGCCCAAAGCCTGGCTGCAATTTTCATTCTCAGGACATACATGCAAGAGCTCTGTTTTCCGGCGCCGACTGCGAACATCCGAGTACGTTCTTCAACAGTTATTTCCAAACACTGTGTAACATTCTGCAACATTTGCTAATTTTATTTCAGCTACCTTGTTGATAATTTCGGCAAACTAATAAGAAAATCCACAATTGTACGCATTCATGTAAGTTCAGTTTCATTTCTGAAATCTTCAGCTAATTATCAACTACCGAAGCGTTCGTTATTTTAGCATATATATATATATATATATATATATATATATATATATTATCAAAAACTGTCAGGAATCTTACTCCCCATTACAAACAGCTAATTCCTCTTTGAAGTTTTCAGTAACGTGCTTTACAGTGTAGAGGCTCGTATATAATTAGAAACAGGGCAAAGCTATATGCATTATACATCCCTTCTCTTCTTTGATGTAAAAAACAAATCGGCAGCACATTTATTTATGTTCGGCATTTACATCAATATGTTAATGAAATTGGAAACTTACTTTTTTAACACTTTACAACAAAGTTGAATAGTGCTTATGACTTTGTTCATTCTGTCTGTCTGTCTGTCCGTTAGCACGATAACTGTCGTAAAAATGACTTAATCAAAATGAAATTTTAGTATTTTGTTCAGAATATAAATGAATAATATCACCCAATTAGTTTTGGATTGAACCCGGGTTGAAAAAATGAAATACATTGAGCTCTATGGGACCTAATTCTTTAAACATATTTTAAGCGGATTTAAAATTCACAAATTGCTTCGAAAATGTTAGGTAATATTCAAATTGTTCCATAAAATATATATAAAAAAATCAGCGAAATATATTCAGTAGTTTTTTAAATAAAAATTGAAATAATAACTACACCTCTTATATGAAGCGATCACGTGACCATGATATGAAAAGATCACATGACCCACTTCAAAATGATATATGGCATTCATCTTGTCTCAAAATCGTGATCTTTTCAGTTTTTTTAAATTCATATTGAGTGTTGTATCCGTCCTAAAAGCACTTTATTTTTGCTTAAATTCTGTGCATCTACAAACTGAAACAACGCAATTGCAATATATTTGACTTTAAATGTTCATCCAAATTTGATTATTTCTACAACGAAGCCTATTTTTCACTTATGTAAAATGTAAACTACAAACTGTATAGATTGAGTTGTATTAGAATTGCTGTATTTCTTTAATACAAAATTATTTAGCCCATGGAGTCTGCATAGCTGATATGAATGAAATATTCATTGATTTTACAAAGAGGAAAACATTTTGTTTAGATGAAGTTTTAAGCATAGAGTTTAATTACTTGTAGCTCCATGGTCTTAATTTTAAATTAAATAAATTATTATAGTATTGTGATGAATGAAATGAATGGGAAAATGTTATGAATGAAATGCTGTTTTTATAGAGAGATCCAGGCTTGTTATTTTTCCTATGACGTCATTTGAATGAATTTCAGCGGTTTTCGATGAAGTTTTCAAGTATCATAAATTATCGTAGAATTATGGTAGTTTTAAAAATATTACCGAGGAATGTATCGCATTTTAGAGATGTTTAATTCAGGCAATTTGTATTTCAATGCCGTCATTTGAATGAAGTTCATTTTTTTCGATGAAGGTTTAAGTTTTTAAATATAATAAGTTAATGTAGTATTGTGATAAGTTTTGAAATATTGCAGAGGAATGTATTGCAATTTTGACTTGTTTAAATAAAATTGCATTGAAGTTGGAAAGTGTTTCATAATCAATGCTTTAAACATGATTGGACTTTCTTGTTATTTCATAAAAAAGTTAAATAATGTATTTTAATGCTGAATATTGATTTTACTTATTTTCAAGATCAGAATGCGAAGATTAGAATTTTTTTTGCCAGAATTTAAAAACAATTAAATTGAAAATATTTATAATTTTGAAGGAAATACATATAATATTTAAATTGCAATTTTCACCGATTATTTGTAAAATTGTGAAACATTGAGATAATGAGTTTAGGATTCCATTCAAAGCTGATTGGAAGTAATATTCATCGCGATCATTACAACAGTACTAGTACGTCAATTCTCACCTGTTTACAAATTGGAGAGTATCATCAAATTAACTTCCATCAAATTAACATTAAATGATCCAGTTGAATTAATGAGGCAATTAACATTTCTTTTACGTTAGACATATTCTTCGTTTTATGAAGTTATTTCTAAACATTGTTTTCAACAACCTATCAATATAGACCGGGTCAATTGTTTTAGTGTTGAGCTAAAGACGTCTACAGGTCAAAGCATTTAATACTGCTTATGAGCGTTCTCTACAACGTAATACATAAAAATGCCGATTTTCTAACTATTATTTCTCAAAGACATGGCAGATGTTGAATTTTCTTATAAAACAATTCATCACATTGACCACAAATTTATATAAAATTTTGATTTTAAATTTGATTTTAAAATAACTGATGAAAGTCTTTTATTCTAGAGTAGTTGATAAAAGCTAATAAGTTATACATACTTGCGAAATATATATTTTTGAAAATATATTTTTCGATTTTTCAGTGCGATATACTAGTCTACTTTCTTAATAAAATTAGACCTGCGATACCTAATAAAATCGGTGAGTCGGAGTCCGGACATCAATTTTCTAATAGATATCCCGTGTGCCCGATTTTATAAAATCAAAGTATGAACACAAATCGGTGGGGCTCGAAACCTCACGTGTGGATTTACGATAAACAGGATATCTATCTTAAGGGACTTCTGGACAGGATATGTAGTGCTGCGAAATGTTTTATCAGAAGTTAGGACGATCAGAGTGTTTTAAAACTACGTACAGACCTGGTCTGACCCAAAACATCGCACGTAGATTTACGATAAGTGTCGCTTAATAGTATAACTGTCACTTAATAGTAATCCAGGAGACCCCGTTTTTTAAAAACAAAGTAAGAAACTTTGGACCGAAATCTTACATGTAGATTTACAGTAGGTGGACTAAGCTACCCGATGAAACCATGTAATCATCCGGAAACGCAAATGGTTTTAAAGTAAGTCCAAACTCGGTCTGGCCTGAAATATTACGTCAATTTACACTAGGCTGATTGAGCAGTCGCTTGCCGCATTTAATAGAGAAAAAGTAATGTTTGGAAAATCTAGCAGAAATGTTGAGAAAATCTAGCAGTACAAACTCGGTCTAGCAACATATATGATCATTTATGATATGTGGAATAAACGGTCGTTTAGGGGAGCCCAATACAGTAAATACGATGCTGCAAACTGGTAGACATCTGGTAGAAAATAGTCACAATCATCAAACTTTATCCTGTCTTAACTTTGATACTACATCTGTGCAGAATGCACATACTGTGCATACTGTATTTTAAGTTATTAGTCCAATGTAACTTGTCAATAAAATTCTATGACTTTACGTAAAATCATAAAACTATATCTTCTCAGTTGTATTCGCAGTTCATAAGACATTTATAGGGGAGGGAGCATAACTTGTTTAAAACGTTAAACACACATCACTCAATCAATAGTGAATCCAGATCTTCATGCTTCCAATTATAAGAGAGAGATGCATTGTTTACAAATGCGCACGGCGATAAAATAATTATTGCAGTATTTACCATTTCTTTATCCACTCTTCCTCTCCCCCCCCCCCAGAGAATTGCATAGAAAAATGGGAGATTCAATTTATACTTCCCTCCTCATCACCCGCCCATATTTCGCATAGAGGTCTTTGAATTGCGCCGAATAGCGCTAAATCTAGGAAAAATTGTTGGGTTTAGATTTAATAAAATATATCATCTACATATTGACCCTTGAATGGAAATCAAATTTCATCAAAATTGGAGAGTCCGTTCTAAAGTGATGATTTTTCAAAAAGTTTGACATTGAAAGGATTCAAGAATGGAGCTACTAGTTTTAGCGATCCAACTCATAAATCAAACTATTAGAATTCCGCTGATTAGATTTCATCCAATAAATCTATTCACCTGGCAATTGATTTAGGATGGACAAAAAACTGGGCTTCAATTAAAATCAAATTAAGTTCAAGAAGAAATTAGTAAGGCTTTGAATTAAATTATAATATTCACAACTAAACTAATTAATACTATTATATGATACATAGAGCATTCTAATTACAAATATCTCTTTACACTTCTATGCATTGAACAGACATAATACGTGTTAACAGGTTAGAATCCGAGTAAGAACTGGCTAAAGTTTCATTTCAGAAGTACGCCAACACGGCAGAATTGGCTGGTGTGACAGACCTTAATCGCTCTTTTGGTGAGTAGGCGTGGACGTCGGTTTTTATCCGTAACACATTGCCCCACCATGGACAATAATGCATTGTTCATCATTAAGTTGTTTTTATCTAATTATCTTGGTTACCCTACACAAATATAGTTATAATTTGTATAGTAGATCTATGGGTCTCTTTGTAGTTCCTGTGGATGTTTGCAAAGCACAAGTTCTAATTTTAGAATCACGACCATGGAACACAAATTTGTAACTAATACAAGAAGAACCGCTCTCATGACAGCACAAGTAAACAATACAATATATCAATTTTCTAATATGTTTAAGCCTTTGATATGAATTTGTCCAGCGAAGTCAATCCTAGTAACTTCAAATGTTGGAGCTTCAGTTATGCGATCCCTTGGTAAAGGTGCTATGATTTCTTTACCTGAAGTGGGTGTTAATCTTTGATAAACATAGCACTTTTTTAAAAGTTTCTTTATGAGTTTCCTTCCTTGCAAAATATAGATATTTTCTCTAAAATGAGCCAAAGTTGAAGTTATTCCGCTATGCACTACTTCCTTATTAAACTTGATCACCAGTAATTCAGTGAAAAAATGCTTCGAAGGTAAAATGTATGGATGTTTTTCTAAATCACTGAATCTAGTATTTTTCAATTTACTACCAACTCTAAGCAACTTTTCTTCATCTAGATATGGAGAAATATTTGTTATTGGTGAATTTTTCCTTGTAAAATTTAATTAAGTTCTTCATGAAAAGTTTTCTTTTGAATTATTCCAAGCCAATATTTCTTAGCTTCATCCAATTCGTCTGCTGGTAAAGATCCAGTTTTTTTCTGAGCAGTTCTCATATTATTCATCATTCTTTAATTTAAGCAGTTGCCCGTATTATCTTCTCAAATAAAGAATAATTTTCCAAGAATTATTAACTTGCTGTGTTCAGTAACTCCGCCGGTGAATGTTATATTTACCTTCATCGTTGATCGAATTTCTTCTTCAAGAATTTTTACTTCATTCTGCTTTATTTCATTATTTTTTGGTCATGACGATTTGTCTTCCTTCAGCTATTTTGATCCATTCTACCAAATCTCGTTGTTGATCAGTTTGTGCATGCGTCTGCCACGGCTGGCAATATCCGCGAAATTGTCCTTGTCTTGGCAATGGCTCCAAGAAATTGGATCTGAATTTGTCTGAATTTCTTCCACTCGGTTTCTTACAAGCGGTTTCCAACGATAATATTTCCCCTTAATCCAGTACACAGCAATTTTTGAATCAGTTCAAAAATATCGGACACAAGATCTATCCTTAAATGCATTCCTCACATAATTCATGATTCTTGTTCCAATTAAAGCAGCTAATAGTTCGAGGCGTAGTAAAGTACCCAATTTAAAGGTGCTATTTTAAACTTTGCAAAAACTATGTTCGTTTTAACATTTTCGACTTTATCTACATATGGAACGTAAAGTACTGCTTCGTATTCAATTTCACTAGAATAGCAATAGCAGTGAAGTTGAAAATATTTCAACTCGTGCATTGATAATCTATCAAAGTAATGCCTGGGAACATAAATGTTCTTTACATATTTTAAATTTGTACACCAGTTATTCCATTTTACATGTAATGTGTCATCCCACACAATACACCTTTGCCATATTTCTGGCATTAGGCATTTGACAAATATAACTAATGGCAATAGAAATCTAGCAGGATCATAAATTATAGCAATGTCCTCATCCGAATTCTATAATAATCTAAGTAATTTTAGCAAGGAAACATCTTTCTTTGTGGACCCAAAGCGATAATTCGAGTTCTTCCACAAATTATTTCATTCTTCTGAATTAGAGTTCAATTTGTATAGAAACATTCTCGCTCTTTCCATTATTTACATACCTTCCTTACTAGTTTGAAATGCGGTTTTAATATCGTTTTCCCAGTTATTAAGTCATCAACATAAATCGATTTATGTGTTTCGTTTGTTTCGGGAAACAATGATTTCAAATCTTCAACAGGATATTTCAAAGTTGCTACAAGTAAAAATAGTCCAGACGTAAGACCGAAAGGGACTTTTGCCATTCTTAAGTATTTTACATTATCTTTAAATTTGCCTAACACAATTTCATCTTTTAACCAAAGCATCTTTTATCCAACTTAATGCATCTCTGTCGCTATTTTTCACACTGATCATAAGAAAAGCCAATTCAACATCCGAGCTATACGCTATTTTGCTGTTTCTAAACTGCATCAGAATTTACAAGAGTTTTGGATTTAAATTAGACCTGCCATCAAATACCATACGTAGTTTTGTAGTACTATGATCCGTTTTGATGTGCGACAAACAATATACAGTGTTTAAGGATTATTTTCCACCCTTTCAATTATTCCTAATTTAATCTCTTCTTTAATTACTCTCTTATATTCTTAAAATAATTCCGAGTTATGTTTAAATCTGGTTACTAAATTTTTTAATATAGATTCTACAACTTTCAAATTGCTCTGTGACTCTACATCCGTTTTCCAGGGAAGATTTACTTCATATCTATCTTCTTTATATTTATTTTATATCTATGAGTTGGTAATGGCATTGGTTCTTGTCCGTAATACTAGAAGCTTAAAGAAGGGTGAACGAACCTCTGTTTTAATGTTTTTATGGCCGAGGGACCGATTTGTGTGAAAATTACTCAAAATTGCGTTTCAACATACACATTCAAAAACTAATTGCAATTAAAAGAAATATTGCCAATATGCATCGTGGCCTAGCCTCCTGGAACCCCCATGTACTGAATTTCGCGCCTGTTCGTCGACTAGATTCCCTGTTACACGCATTACAGACATACAAGCATGCATCTTTTATTATTATAGAAGATAAATCAGTTGAATACCTAGCCTACACTGACTTGTTAACTAATATATTTTTAAATAATTAAGACCATTTTATAAAAAAAACATTTTCAAACAAAAACTCATAAGAAATATTCATTTTCTTTTCCATTTTATATTTATTGTAACATGAAAGAACGTAAAAATACGGAATATGAATGTATGAGAAAGTAAAGTAGATATTGATACTCCATATATTTGTGTAATTATAGTATCTGAAAATATTTTTGCGAAAAACATCATCATTTATCGGATCCAATTCAGAAGTATGCTAATAGCCATTTTTTCATGGAGCAGAGGAATATTTCATTTTTCAATATACTGGTAGTTGTCATTCCTTGATAAAAGCATTTCCTCCACTTAACTATTTGGACTTCAGTCCTAATGAAGTGCAGTTAATTGTGTTTTCCAACAGAATTAGAGCACATATCGGAAGAACTATATTCATCAGTCGTCTGTGGTTCTTTTGTAAGCGGGCGCCGGCGATATGTTCTCCAGCAGAATGTTGATCAAATTCAATTTTCGTGAAAGATATAAAATATGAGAACGCTAAATTGTCAACATGGGAACAAAGGCTCTGCATTGCTATTCTTCTATGTTATCTCAAACGAAGTGAATTTAATTAATTTAGTATTTCTAACTTCGCGAAAATAAAATATTTCGTTCGAACTATTTTCAGTTTGGTGTTATAATATCAGTATGCATATTATCCTGAAAATGGCAAAATTCTGATGAAATTTTGCTGAGATAACTTTTACAACTATTTTTTTTTAATTTGAATAAAATCCCTCCGCGGGTGCAGGGGAACCGCTTCATGCAAAAGGTGGGGATGCTTTTTTTTTTTGCCATTTCAGCGAATTTATATAGAATGAACTTATATATTATTATCAAATGAACTTGTATAGGGCTTATTAGGCCCTATTGAAAATATAAAGCAGTTAATTCAGCATTCTTATTGTAAACTTTTTCCACAATAATAACATAATTTTTTTAAAATCAAGATCCAAAAATAAAATTCCATTACAATTTTTGTTCTTATTTTCTCACGCCATTGAAATTTAGTTTGCTGGGAAAGTTGTGTGTTGGACAAATCAGATTAGGTCATTAAAAATGCCTCGAACTTCCTGCAACAAACTTCAATAAAAGTATATATTTCTTCAGCATCTATATTTGCTTTCAAATTCATTCATTTACAACAAAAAAAAAATCATCCACATTCCTCTTAACTTAATATGTTAGATTTCATTTTTAACGCCGTATGCACAGACACGGCTGTCATAAATTTAATTATCTTGTCAACGTTCGCAAGCTATACGGCATTTAAAAGTGACCTTGTACACGGACAGGAAGTAAAAATGTGATAGCGAATCGCGTATCATCCATATATTTGGAAGTATAATTGACGTGCGTGTCACTTATTTTCCCATATATTATATTTCTGTAATAATATATTATCTTCCGACAAAATAACGTATAATCTTCATAAAATGGTTTTGAGAAATTTTTTTTATATAGTTCAATGTATTGGCTTTTCGATAATTAGACCTACCAAAACGCTTTCATTTTTAAATCAGTATTTCATTATTGAAGGAAAAGAGATCGTGAATGTATAGCTTATATAAAAAAAATACCGTATGTGACTATCGCAGGACCTTCTCTACAAATTCACAAATTTCTTTATATACATGCTTGAAAAAGATATATACATGCTTGTTTTCAAAGCCAGTACTTTTTAAACTTTGCTTTTTTCCAAATCTAAAATATTCGCTTGTATTTATTATCTTATATAATTTTATATTTATATGCTTTTAAAATTAGCTAGTATTTGTGATTGGATTAATTTTATTAACTTTAAATGGGCATTTTCCAATCACTATATAAAAATCGCAATTTCACAATGAATCATTTTTGCATGCATGTCTCTGTATTAACATTTTCATTTCTGTTCTACAATTATATAATTAGTATATTTTATTTTAGATTCAAATGTTTATATTTATCGTGCAAATCATTATCTGAAAATATAATAATTTACAGGATTTAATATAATTCACAATATTTGACATTGCTCGTGATAATTTTATATTTTAAATCTATTTTTGAGGCCCATTACGCAACTCGGCTGTTTGAAATTATTGTTCGAAAATATATTTGTGGGTGTTCATTTTAATGTTTAAAATACATTTTTGCAGCTCCAAACAGCAACTGGATTTGTGATGCAACACGGAAAATACAACCGGATGTAATATTCAATGATTTAGCTATCTCTTATATAAATTGAAATCGGTCTAAACGTATGAAATAAGGCACCAGAGCAGAATATGCATTAAATGCGTATTCTGCTCTGGTGCCTTATTTCTTTATTTACACTGGAATTAAGCGAGGTTGCGTTTAAGCTTTCAATTTTATGTATGCTGGATCTAAAAGTATCGGTTAATTCAAGATTTGCATCGGGTCAGACACTGGCGACAAATTTTAAGCTATATAAACCTCTACACACAGATTGCCATTGTAGACAAAAGTGATTCGTTTTCAGGTATGCTCTCAAAACATATAAATCCATCAAGAACGTCGCTAGTAGTGTTTTGCAATTGGACAAAACAAAACAACTTATATGAATAATATAACTCCAAGAAAAAACATATTTTTAAGGAAGTGTAAAGTATCAATTATTTTTTATTTTATTTTAAATATGCAATTTACTTTACTTTTAGGCATTTCAAATTTCATGACTTGAAATGACTTTGTATATAAAATTAAAAATATATTTCGATTTATTTAATAAAGCATAAATGATCTTAAATATTGATCTTCACGACATTCACTATTTGCAATCTGTTAATTGTTATCCTATGTACAATAATTTTCGACAAAAACATTCACACAATAGATAACTTTAATAAAAAAATATTGTGTTATTTTAAAGATAGGTAATGTGATACAATTCAAAAGTATGTTAATACCCATATTTTAATGAAGCACTCGGCATATTTCCTTTCTCAATATCCTGGTTGTTATCATTCCATGATAAAAGCATCTCCCCCACTTAACTATTTGATTTCAGTTCTAATGAGATGCAGTTAATTGTCCTTTCCAACAGAATTAGAGCACATATCCGAAGAAGTGCATTTATCAGTCGTCGTCTGGTCCTTTTGAAGCCGGGCGCCAGAGATATATTTTCCAGCAGAGTGTTGATCAAGTTCAATACTAGTGAAAGAAATAAAATATGAGAACGCCGAATTGTCAACGTGATAACAAAGGATCTGCATTGTTATTTTGCCATATTGTCTCAAGTGAAGTGTACTTAATTAATATAAGTTTTCTAACTCTGCCAGATTAACAGATTTCGTTCGAAATCTTTTAATTTGGTGTCATACTATCAGTATGCATATTGGGTTGAAAACGGCAATATTCTGATAAAAATTTGTTGAGAAAAAATTTATCATTATTGTTTTAATTTGATTAGAATCGAGGATTCGCATAAATAAAGTTTTTTTTCTCTTTTTTGTTACGCTGTGAAGTATTTTCATCGCGTTCATATAGGATGCATCACGTGAACTTTTATAGGGTGTAATACGCACCTATTTTACAACTGGTATGCTTGCGTATTGAAAGAAACAGAGCGTCAGAATGGTTTTGATTGGATAGGAGATTTCAGAGTTGAATGAAATTATCCGTATCTAAATGAATTATGCACCGGGCGTTTATGTAGGATCATGGTAACATGGATAATTCATTTTGCTTGTTCATAAATTATAAAATTACAAAAAATTAATTATGCTAAAAGTAAAATGCACAGTGACTAAAATTTTATTAGTATATGTATAATATAATTTATAGGATAAAAACATGCGCACCATTTAACATTGTTTCTGATCTTATATTTGTTTGCATGCACCATACGTGATTAATAGTGGTCACGTAAAAATTTGTATAAATGATATGGCTAAACCGCTAAAGAAAAAATTATATGAAAAGTTTTTGATGAGTTGGTTGAAGTAGGCAGCTGCGTCATGGAGCTCTCTATATCTTGAAACTTCTTAATTTGGCTGTTTATTTAATTTGTCTTTTTAGTTTCTAATAAATGTGTTTATCTAAAAATCAGCACTAAAATATTTTGGTAGTTATAGTTGTATAACTATAAACACATACGAGTTAGAGGGCCAAACTTATAAAGGAAAAATATTTTATAAGTGGAAGTTAAATAAATTGTATTAACGAGAAATAAATACACATCCTTGCTTAGAGGTTTTAAATAACATATCTGTGATGTGTTAGAAAATATTCTTACCTATACGTTGAATCTCTTGATATTATTAATCTATGAATTTAGCATGCTTATTTCAATATTTTTAACAATAATACTATACATTTTTTTACAGAGATCCAACAATAAATTTGATTTACAATTTTTGTTCTTATATTTTCACTCGATTGAAATTTAATTCACTGGGAAAGTTGCAAGTTAGACAAATCAGACTAAGTTATTAAAAAGAGTCCAAACGGTCTGCACCAAACTTCAATGAAAGTAAATTTTTTCTACAGCAGCTAAACATGCTTTCGAATTCATTCATTTACAACAACAAAAAAATCATCCACTTTCCTCCTAACTTAATATGTTAGAATCTACTTTTAACGCCGTATGCACAGCCGCTGTTAGGTTATAATAAATTTAATTATCTTGTCAGTGTTTGCATGCTGTACGAAATTTAAAAATAAGCTTCAGTACACAGAAAGGAAGTAAAAATGTGCTAGCGAGTCGTTTACTATCCATATATTTGAATGTATAATTGCCGTGCATGTCCTTTCCCCATATATTATATTTCTGTAATATTAAATTATCTTCCGACAAAATAAGGTAAAATAATATAGGCTTCATAAAAGAGTTTTGAAAAAATGGATTTATATAGTTACAAGTGTAAGCGCCAAACTAGAACTATTTTCTTTCATATTCATTTTATTCTTATAACATTGCTCTAGCAGCACTCAGTGAGTCAGGTGATGTTTTTTCTGTACGACACTTAATGCCAGCATTCGAAGTTACGATGCGATAAATACGACGTAATTACATAAACCTTTGTTAATCCATGCTAAAATGTTATTCATTAAAATTCGTCTGCCTAATTCATCCCTTACACATGCATTATTACTTTCTTTATATACATAATGTATAAGGAAAGTATTGTGACGGGGTCGAAAATTCGAATTCGAGTTTTCGACGGGAGAGCACGTTTCAAGCATCCCTGATCACGAATCAAACATTTTTGAAATGATGTCTCTGTGCGTGTGTGAGTGTATGTGTGTGTGTGTGTGTGTGTGTGTGTGTGTGTGTGTGTGTCAGTGGGCCTGTGGAGACGATAATAGACGAACGAATTGACCGATTTGAACCAAATTTGGTACAAAAATCACAATCCGTAAACACTGGAAGCCTATTGTTTTTATACGCAATCGAATGTTCAGAACCCCCTAAATTTTCGAATGAAATTTTGAAAAAATCGTCAAAAAATCAAAACCACTAATAAAGTTACACAAATAGACATTTCTTATGTAATTTTTCATTAGAAAACGATTGACATAAATTTTAGAACACTAACACGAGCCGTTTTTGAGATATTGTACATATTTAAAAAAAAATATCAAAAAGTCATATAAAATAAAAATAAAAATTTCCTATTAATAAACATGTTCACTTTTCATATGTAATGCCATGCGATAAATTGGGTGACATCATTCTCGTGGATCTAGCTCGTTCCATTCATGAAAAAAGATACTCTGAGTAACACTTTTGTATTTGGACGACAATAGTCATTTATCGGCTGTAAGAATAACTTATTTTTTAGTGCATAACGCTTGGCGAGATTTTGTCAACGAATTTGGCGGAATGTCGCCAACTTGGCGACTTTTTGAAATGTTGCCAAATTAACGAAAATCTCGCCAAATGGATAAAAATGACGCTAAATCAATGAAAATGACGACTAATTGTCGAAAATTCAATGTCTTGGAAAGAATATTCGTATCTACTATAAGAAAAACCTATTTTTTTACAGTAAAAGTAGTAAATTCATTACATTATATAAGGAAAGTCATGTGTTGCTCACATCAGATTTTTTTTTACTGTAAAAGAAGTAAATTCATTGCATTATACAAGGAAAGTCATGTGTTGCCCACATCAGATTTTTTTTTTTTTTATAATTAGATGTACCAAAACTCTTTAATTTTTAAAGAAGTATTTCATTATTAAAGGGGGAAAATATCGTTAAAGAGTAACTTATATTGAAAAAATACCATATGTGACTATCTCTTGACCTTCTCTACAGATTTACAAATGTCAGTATATACATGCTTGTATTTGAAGTCTGAACTTTTTAAAACTTTTCTTTTTTCCAAGTCTAAAACATTCAAAACTATGTATTATCTTGTATATGTTTATATTTATATGCTTTAAAAATTAGTTAGTATTAGTAATTGGGCTAATTTCATTAACATCAAATAATCATTTTCCAATCACTATAAAAATCTCAATTTTCAGAATGAATAATTTTTGCATTCATGTTCATATCTATTAACATTCATTTTTTTTCTGTTCTACAATCATGCAATTAGTATATTCCATGTTAGATTCAAATATTTATAGTAGTCATGTAAACTATTACATTTGCAGTTAATAATTTATATGATTTAATATAATTTACAATAATTAACACTGTTCGTGTTCATTTTAATTTTAAATCTATTTTTGGAGCAAAAAACACAACTCGACTAGCAATACGGCACATAAAATACGACAGGATGAAATATACAACGATTTACCTACCACTTTTATAAATTGAAACCGGACTCAACCTAATTAAATACGTGTCCTGCCATTGTCGTATTTCTGAATTTACACTGGAATCAGGCGAGGTTGCATTTAATCTTTTAATTTAATACACTCTAAGACGAAAAAATCGACGCACTAAGAAACAAGAAAGATCAATCATGCTTAAAGCATTGATTATGAAACACTTTCCAACTTCAATGCAATTTTATTTAAAAATGTCTAAAATGCAATACATTCCTCGGTAATATTTTAAAACTTATCACGATACTACATTGATTTATTATATTTGAAAACTTAAACCTTCATTGAAAAAAATGAACTTCATTCAAAAGACGGCATTGAAATATAAATTGCGTGGTTTAAATATCTCTAAAATGCAATACATTCCACGGTAATATTTTTAAATCTATCATAATACTACGATAATTTATTATATTTGAAAACTTCATCGAAAACAACTGAAATTAATTCAAATGACGTCATAGAAAAAATAACACGCCTGGATCTCTCTATAAAAGCAGGATTTCATTCATAACTTTCTCCATTTCATTCATCACAATACTATAATAATTTATTTTATTTAAAAATTAAGACCATGGAGCGACAATTCATAAACTTTATGCTTAAAACTTCATCGAAAAATATCGTCCTTCTGTTTATAAAATCAATTAATATTTCATTCATATCAGCCATGCAGACTCCATGGACTGAATTATTTCGTGTTAAAGAAATACAGTAATTCTAATACAACTCATTCTACATATTTTGCTGTTTACATTTTACATAGGTGAAAAATAGGCTTAATTGTAGAAATAATCAAATTTGAATGAGAATTTAAACTCAAATATATTGTCATTGTGTTGTTTTAGTATGTAGATGCACAGAATTTAAGCAGAAATAAAGTAGTTTTAGGATGGATACAACACTCAATATGATTTAAAAAGAACTTTAAAAAATCACGAATTTGAAACAAGATGGATGCCATATCTCATTTTGAAGTGGGTTATGTGATCGTTTCATATCATGGTCACGTGATCGTTTCATATAAGATGTGTAATTATTATTTTAATTTTTATTTAAAAAACTACTGAATATATTTAGCTGAATTTTTTTTTATATATTTTATGGAACAATTTGACTATTACCTAAAATTTTCGAAGCAATTTGTGAATTTTAAATCCGCTTAAAAAATGTTAGAAAAATTAGGTCCCATAGGGCTCAATGTATTTCATTTTTTCAACCCGGGTTCAATCCAAAACTAATTGTGTGATATTATTCATTTATATTCCCATAGGTCCTACAGACCGTCTGAACAACATACTAAAATTTCATTTTGATTAAGTCATTTTTACTGCAGTTATCGTGCTAACGGACAGACAGACAGACAGACAGACAGACAGACAGACAGACAGACAGACAGACAGACAGACAGACAGAATGAACAAAGTCATAAACACTTTTCAACTTTGTTGTAAAGTGTTAAAAATTATCCAAATAAGACAGAATTTGGAACGTGTAATGCGGATGTACAGAAAAAGAAATGATTAGAATTTCAGAACAATTGGAGGATTCATAGCACTGAAAGAACTACACAAAGGGAGGACGTCAATATGGCGTTGGTCCACCTCTGGCCTTGAGTCAAGCTGTTACCTGGCATGGCATTGAGGCATAAAGTTGCCGGATGGTGTTCTGAGGGATGCCGTTCCAAATGGTCTCCAATTGACGAGCTAATTCGTCAACATTGTGGGATGGTCGCCGGCGAAGCCCCATCTCAGTCCAAATGTGCTCAATAGGCGAGAGATCTGGGGATCTGACTAGCCAAGGAAGTGTGTCGTAAGCACGCAGACAATCAATAGAGAGGCGTGCCGTTTGTGGCCTGGTAATTTCTTGCAGAAAAGTTAGCCCGAGGTATCCCGAAAGGAATAGCAATACAATGGATAATAGAATATCGGTAATGTACCGCTGTGCTGTGATGGTGCCACTAAGGACTATTAAAGGGGTCCGGCTATTAAACAAAATGGCACACCCAGGTTCCCTGTTATCGGGCCGTGTGGTGTGTAACAGTAAGAGCTGGATCCTGACGATATCCGGGCTGTCTCCAGACATGTATGCACTGGTCGTCGGGACTCAGTTCGAAACGGGACTCATCACTGAAGACAATTCGTTCCCATTCCGAACAATTCCACGTTGATCTGGCCCGGCACTATTGCAATCGGTGTTGATGGTGCATACTGGTCAGTAGTAGGCGGCGTAATGGAAGCAGCGATTATAGTTTCAGCTCCCGTAGACTTCTGTTAATGGTCCGGGTGGTCACTTCCGTGTTTGTCACAAGTTGGATGGTTAATAACGACGAATTTCGTTCAGTCACAGCTGCTCTGACAATCCTTCTATCTTCTCGTTTTGTAGCAGCTCTAGGTCGTCCGCTGACCGTTTGCTGCGGAAATATGTCATTCTGGACAAATTCCTGTCAACATCGTCTAACTGCTACATTGCTCCTACCCAAATGCGGGGCGATTCGTCGGTGTGCCCATCCAGTCTCATGCAGTCCGACCGCACGCCCTCTTTCAAACTCTTTCATATATGCTCGTAGTGGCCTCGAATTAGCCGGCGATGCAATGTTATAATAAAGGTACGTAAACGTAATCGAAATCCACTGCACGGTTTGTTCCTGAAATCGACGTTCGCTCTTTATATACACCACCATCATCGTGTTCAGTTTCAATGCGCTGCAGTTCCGACTATTCATTCATTGGCTGCGAATTTTTGATCCTTTCCATATTCGGTCGACAGGTGTTTGCATGTACATTTCATTACTATCGGATTATTTAGCGGGGAGCGTCGAATTTTTTTTTTTTTTTTTGTATTAGAGTGTATATGCTCAGGCTGGATCTGAAATGTTCCGTGAATTCACGATTTGCATCGGGCCAGTTTCCGGCAGCAAATTGTAATCTATATATTCTTCTACATGCATATAGCCATCTTGTATAAAATTGATCCGTTTTCAGGGATGCTCAAGACATATAAATCCATCAAAGACATCGTTAGCAGTGTTTTGCAATTGAACAATATAAAAATAAATAAAAAATCTAGACGTGGCGGGAAAAACCACATAAGTAAAAAAATTGCAATTATTTTATAACATATTTTGTTGAAGAAATGTGCGATCTATGCTGTAGGAAAAGCACGTACATCTGTTGGGCTTCTAAGATATTGGTGCAGTAGAAATAGTGTTAGGGGTAGAACTAATTGCAACAAAAATGAATCTTGTTGTAAATGGTAGGTAATACGCTCCTAATCAACATACTAAAAATATACATTCGTACTGTTCCGCAAAATGCTTTTTTTTTCCGCCATCTTGAAAAAACATGAAAAATTTTAAAAAATCACAAAAAATCATATGTGGTATCAAATTACAGGAAATGTCATGTTGAAAAAGAATATGATATTGGTTTAGAAAAAGAAAGGGAAATAACAAAAGCTTTAAATATATCAAGGAAAAGCTAGGAGACAAGGAAAGACAAGGAAAAACATGTCACTGTAGTAGCTGTTGATAATGATATTTTAATCCTACTACTATATCATTCTTCTAAGAACATTTTAATGCAATTTGCAGCACAATCTGATAAAGTTTGTGACATTCAGGCCATGCAAAGATCTATTGGAGAGGCGGCTTGCAAAACTTTGCTTTTTGTTCACGCATTAACAGGCTGTGACACCACCAGTGCGTTGTTCGGCAAATTTAAATCTTCTGCTTTTAAGAATATCATAAAATCCAAAATCTTATGCTTATGGGCTTCCTATTTTGCATCATCCGAAGATGTTACTAAGAAATATTTGGTCTAAATTGTCTGTAATGTTATTGTGTCACTATATGGATGTAACATCGACACAAGCAACCTAAATGTGCTTCGTTATGAACAATACATTAGGAAAATAGCTTCAGGTAAATAATAATTTGATATAGCTCGTTTCCTTTCAACACAAAATGCAGCGAAATACCATCTACTTCGAGTGCATTTGCAGTGTTTTATTTGGAAAAATCTTAATATGCCAACCCCTGATCCTACACTATGGTGTTGACAGTTTGTTGGTGGAGAATTTCAGCCGATATTATCAAACTTGATCCCAGCACCAGACAAACTCTTAAATATGATTAAATGTGCCTGCCAAACTACAGTTGAAGAACCATGTAACACCATGAAATGTACATTTCGCCGATGTGGACTTCCATGTTCAGTAGTTTGTAAAAACTGTTATGGAAAGGACTGTACAAACACAGGAGACAGTTTTGATTTAGATGAAGATGAAGATGAGATTTGATTTTGATGAAATAAATATGATTTGCCATACACTTGCTTCGGGAATAACCACTAAGTCAGTATTAACCTTAAAGTTCATTTTTTTAAATTACAATACAATGCATGCTTATTTAGCTTATAAATGTATAATAAATACCATTAAAATTAAATGTGTATTTTGAAAACCAAAAATTAAAAAAAAACTATGTCTTGAAAATGTCATTATTTACATTCGTTAATATCTCAACATCCTCGTTTTTGACTTGTTTTTTCCCCAGCTCTAGAAGTATAACTAAGAAAAAACATTATTTTAAAGAAGTGTAAGGTAATTATTATTTTATATTTTATACAAAATACTTAATTTACTTTACTGGTAGACATTTAAAATTTCAGGATTTGAAATGACTTTATATCTAAAACTATATATTTCAATCTAAGTAACAGTATTAAATTATTTTAAATATTGATCTTCACGACATTTACTATTTGAAATCTGTTAAATGTTACCTTATGAACAATAATTTTGGATAAAATATATTCACAAAATTGATACCTTTAATAAAAATTCCGTTATTTTAAAGTTAGGTAATATGATACAATTCAGAAATATGTTAATATCAATTTTTTAATAGAGCACTCGTAATATTTCCATTATCAATATCCTTGTCGTTAACATTCCTTGATAAAGTATATCCTCCATTTAACTATTTGGACTTCAGTTCTAGTGAAATGTAGTTAATTGTCTTTTTCAAGAAATTAGAGCACAAGTCGGAAGAACGGCATTCATCATCTATCTATTCCTTGTGTAAGCGGGCTCCAAAGATATGTTTTTCAGCAGAGTGTTGATCAAATTTAATCCTAGTGGAAGAGATAAAATATGAGAACTCTGAAATGCCAACATTAGAACAAAGGATCTGCATTGTTATTTTGCCATGTTGTCTCTAACGAAGTGGGTTTCATTAAATTAATGTAGGTTTTCTAACTTTGCGAGATTAACAGATTTCGTACGGAATCATTTAATTTGGTGTCATATTATCAGTATGCGTATTGGACTACAAATGGCAATATTCTGATAAAAATTTGTTGAGATAACATTTGTTATAATTGTTTTAATTTGATTAAAGTCCCGTCGCGGCTACAGGGGCTACGTATGAAGGAGCTTTTTTTTTTTGCACTTTTAAGTATCTACACCGCGTTCATATCGGATGTATCAAATGAACTTATATAGGATGTATTACGCCCGTGTTGTACAATTGGCTTGCTTGCCAATGGAAATAAACAGAACGTGGGGATGGTTTTGATTGGATAGATGATTTGAGAATTGCGTGAATTTATCCGTATCTAAATTATTTATCACCGGGCGTTTATTTAGGATCCGGATACCTCTGATACTTCATTCTGCTTGTTCATAAATTATAAAATTACGAAAAGCAATTATGCTAAAAGTAAAATCCATAGTGATATAAAATCCATTTTATAAGAATGCTTATATTATAATTTATAGGATAAAATCTTGCACACCATTTAACATTGTTGCAGATCTAATATTTGTTCACAATCACCAGACATGATTCATAGTGGTCAAGTAAGTATTTGTATAAATTATATGGCTAAACCGCTAGAGAAAAAAATTGTATAAATAGTTCTGGATGTTGACAGGTAGACAGTTGCGTCCTGAATCTCTCTATATCTTAAAACTTCTGATTTTGGCTGTTTATTTAGTTTGATTTTCTAGTTTTCAATAAATGTATCTATCTAAAAATCCACACTAAAATCGTTTAGGATTTATAGTTGAATGACTACAAATATACATGTGTTAGAGAGCAAAATATATAATGAATATTTTTTTTATAAATAAGTGCATGTTAAATAAATTGTATTAACGAGAAATAAAAGCACATCCTTGCTTATAGGTTTTAACCTTTAACCGGAGACTTGCTGTCTGTGAGACTGCTGCATTTACAAATCTACCCCTTACACAAAAATTAACTTTCCCTTAATCTTATCACTCCACCTAATCGTTACGCTATTGGTCCTCTCCCTCCCGACTCATTTCCAACACTTGCGCATTCTTAGTTATTGAAAGAAAAATATTTTTATTAGACGCTATCGGCGAAACTCGCTCTATGCTTCAGTGGATTTAAATCGATCCTCACCTGTTCAGTTACACATTCAATCATAGACACACATTGGTCTGAATAAAACTTTATTCTCCGACGGCAGGCGCATTACATAAAATGTTTGGACGTGACATGCTGGTTGACATCCAGCCATTCCTTCAAAGGTCTACAGTGTCTACAATTGCTGCTGCCTCATTTCTCTTTCTTATCTGTCTGAGACGTCACGACAGCGTTACCTGCCTTTGGGTTACAAACAAATATGCAAATTTCTCTCACACTCCCCTTCTGTACTCCTGAGAGTACACAAAAATTTCACTGATAGTAATTTTTACAATCTTTGCAAAACACACATCAATTAAAATAAATTCACTTAACATAAGAAATATGAAGTACATGAAAGGTTAAGTTCATTAATATAATTTATACTACTTATACATTTTTAAACATTTAATTAACATCTAATTCAAAAGGATACAATACTTGCACAGGTTTCCTGAACAGTCCTTTTGAGGTTTTCACCACACAAGCACGTACGAGATTGTCTCTGCCATAAATTACTTCCTTAATGATTCCCATGTTCCATAACAGTTTGGATTTACAAGTAACGTCTACTAACACAATGTCCCCAACTTGAAGATTTCGATGTTTATCAAGACATTTAAAATGATGAGCAGAGTTCAAATGAAACAAGTACTGTTCTTTCCACTTAGTCCATAATTGGTTTAACAGTTTGGTTTGGCACCGTTTTCTTTTTATCAAGGTTTCTTTTGTGGAAAGTTTATTTTCCAGTTCTGCAAAGTGTAGCGGATAACTAAAGTTTTTCCTACCAAATTGGAGGAAATGCGCGGGTGTAAGTGGCTCTGGTTCTCCAATTTCACTTGCGGTGTACGTTAGAGGTCGCATATTGACAATGGCTTCAATCTCAGTTAATATTGTTGTCAGTTCCTCAAATGTGAGCTGAGCTCGTCCTAAAATCTTTCGTAACGGATCTTTGACACATTTTACAAGTCGTTCGTAAAATCCTCCCCAACAAGGGGCACGTTCTACTATGAATTTCCACGACACACCTTGACTTGATATGAAATCCTGCAGTTTTCGTTCCTTTATGAGTTTGCCAAAACACTGCAGTTCCTTGTCAGCAGCTTTAAAACGTTTTGCATTGTCAGAATAAAAGACCTTACAATTACCACGCCTTGACAAAAATCGGCAAAAAGCTAACAGAAAAGAATTAGTTGTCATGTCTGATGACAATTCTAAATGAATAGCTCTGGTTGTAGCATACGTAAATAACACAATATATGATTTTGCAGTATTATTCTTGTCTGTTTTTACGATAATCGGTCCGGCGAAATCCAACCCGATAATGCTGAAAGAGAGCGATTCCGAAATTCTGTCCTTCGGAAGTTGGCCTGTAAGTTGATTCGATGGTTGAGCATTATACTTCTTACTAATTAGACATTTGCGAATAATCTTTTTAATGAACTGTCGCCCTTGCGAAATCCAAAATTCTTTTCTAATTTGCGCAAGGGTTAACGAAACTCCACTATGCATCAATTTCCGTTGCTCTGGCATAACTAACAACAGTGTAAACCTTTCAGTTCTGGGTAATATGACTGAATTTATTTCCTTCGGACTAAATTCACTTAGATTAAGTCTGCTTCCTATTCTTAATAAATTAGTGTTATCTAAGTATGGATATAAGCTGTAAATTTTCGAATTTTTCTTAACATGATCACCTCTTTTTAAAGCTTCAAGTTCTGCCTTATAATTTTTTAACTGCACTTCTTTTATCACTGATACTTCAGCTTCTTTCAATTCTTCAGCCGATAAATTTCCTTCACATTTACTAGAGCTTTTTACATTTAAAATAAATCTTTTTACCCATGCTATTATTCTTACGACCTTCAGTAATGAACTAAAACGTTCCATCTCTATAAGTGGTTTTTGAGGATCTGATGTGCAGAAATTTTGACATTATTTTTCCTTTTGCTTCCTCCTTTATTAATTCGTCTTCTGCTTTCTTTGTAAATCTCTTAGTTTTTTCCTGGCAATTAACAAATTCGGAAAGATTATGATTATCTAATCTTAAAACATCCTTCTCAGTGTACCATATTAAACCCAAATTTTTAAATGGAATTGCATTACATGACGTGTCGGGAAGTACATCCAAGTTCAAGAATTTTAAATGTTCCTTTACAAGAACAGAATTACTATGCTATTTATGTAGGGACATGTTAGCCTTTTGGAAAATATCTGTGGACTCTTTTGATAACTTCAAAGTCTCTTTTACTGTAGACACATCTGTTACCAAATCGCGAATCGGGTGATGTGGCAAATAATATGTCAAATTTCCATTAGTTGAATTTATGTTCTGCGGTTTAACCATTTCTACTATTCCAGAAGGTATATATTCGTCAATGACGGCTTTGTAGTCTTTAAGCAACATAGGATTATTCTGAAATTGTTTTATCAAACTTTTAATTCTTCTTTTTGCGACCTCGTAATTGTTAGGAAGCTCAACCATATCTAATCTCCTAGATAACTTAACTTCATATCTATCATTCTTAAATTCAATATTTTTTTCAAATTGTTCTATTATTTGTTTGTCGCATGTTTTCATATTTGAATCTGTAGGTTCGCCTCTAATCCTTAACGATTCAGGTTCCCAAAACCTTTGAAGTTCAATCGACGTTTTATCTTCATTATTTTCGTCCCAAATAGAAACATGCATTGTCATACAACTCAATAAATCATTCGAATTAATTAGATTAGAATATCTACCACGAATCATCCACCGAAGCTTCGTCTCATTTAAAACGACGGTTGGTGAAAGACGTTTAACTTTTCCCGTCATGATCCCGTCATCACTCCCTACTAATATATCTATTTTATTTCCTTCATCTTTCAAACCATCAGAAACGTCTGACAAATTAAACCCCAATAATTTAATTTCATCACACAATTCAGGACTAGGTGCTCCTATTATATCTGGACAATCGTTTTCCGTTTCTGATGCTTCCAAACTAAACACTCCACACAACACACTTCCAAACATATCTTTCAATAAAATGCGTACTCGATTTTGAGTGCTGATGGGTGGATCATGACTTTCCGCAAACTTATGTATTTTGATTGACTAGTTTCCAGTGACCTCGAACCCTACTTTTCGGGATAGATCCTGTTTTGTAAAACTTCTTTGTGCGACCGTATCAAATAATATACGAACTTTAACAATTTCATTTCTTTCAAGTAATTTGCACCGCAAAGTCTGAAAATATGCACACGAAGTTCCAGATCCACATTTGTTTTGATTATTTTATTCATGGATTAACGACGAAACTATAACTTGTGACGCCGAAGGTTTTGTCGGGAATGCTTGCACGCAGAGGGACTTCTGATGCGTTTTTGAGCAACAATTAAAGCATTTGATTTGCGTTGATCTGCATTGGCTCTTACGATGGAATTTTTTATAGCATCTGAAACATTTTTCTTGCTTACGTAAAGAGTCTCTTCGCTGTTCTGAGTTTAAGTTACGATTTTCTGATTTGTGTTTTTCATTGCAAAATGCACAATGAATTTCCGTTATAGTATTTAAACAAAATGCAGATGGGGTCTTATTCTTCATACGGCTGACATATTTCGGGGGTATCAATTTCATTTTACTTTCGTAAGATCTTGAATTTTCAATTTTGTAAGATGTTACGTTTTGAGCCTTTCTCGCGCTTCTATTTCTCTCTTTAGATAAATTAGTAACTCAGTTACATTAGTTTCTTTTCCCTTACTTTGCCTATGAAATTGTAACACCAATTCATTTGGAATGCATTTATATAATATGGACAGCAATAAACATCCATATGAATCGGAATTGACTTTGAGTGATTCAAGACTTCTGATTTGTACCGATATTTCATCGTACAATCTTCTTAGCACACATACATCGTTTGACCTACACACAGGTTCTAAACTTAACAAACGATCAGTGTGTGCGAAAACTAAAACTTCATTTTTTCCCAAATCTATCTTCTAGAATTTCTACTGCCTTTCTATAATTTTCAGCTGTTAAAGGAAGACCTCTTATGGCGGCTGCTGCCGAATCACTAAGCAACGATTTTAGGTAATTAAATTTCTCGACTTCTTGAAGTGTTTCATTTTCGTGAATCGCGGCTTTATATTGAGGCCAAAATTCTTGAAATTTACAAATATCACTTGCAAATTTGTTTAGGGAAATACGTGGTAACTTTGTGTTTGTCTTCATTTTGATGTCGGATATCGTTTCTGCACTAAATTGATTTACCGTCGGATTTTCATCCAAGTTCCCTAAATATCTACTGGCACGCGATCGACACAGCACAATTGACTGAGTGTATCCTAAGGAACCTTCTAATTCTCGTTCCAAATCCCCTGTTTCGGTTTGCGTTTCAATTAATTCATTCAATTCAATAGTAAACTTATACGTTTTACGTCAGTGCTACAAGGAAAATGAGGAAATAAAGGAAAATTCCGTAATTGCGAGGTCATTAGCATCCACACTAGTCTAGGAACATACGGAAAGTCGATTGCCTCAACTGCCTTAAGAATTGTCCTTTATCCTTTATTGCGCTCGCATTCTTCAAAAACCATTTGAAAAGTTATCACAGGTAGGTGATGATTTAGTGCTTCCCAAACAGAAAGCATGCTTTCTGTGACACAGAACAACGCACAGGATGACAAAATTCCTGTGTGTACTGCGTTATAAGCCTGTATGCCTGCTGTGCTCTAAACCCAAATGCAATGATTCAGTAAAAAATGCAGATATTTAGAACTTGCTCTAATTTATACTATTAATTGTTCTGCAAATTTTGCTGCTTACCAAATTTTTATAATTCATCTTCAACCAATTTATGTATAAATATTTGCATTTATTTTAATATATTTTCGAAAATTTTATATTGTGTATAGTTATGCATAATTTTGAAATATTTTCTGTCTTAGATTTTCAAATTATATTTTCTTGCTGTTATACTATTAAAAATTTGGTCCTCTTAATTCATTAGTATTAAAGAATAAATATTTACGTTCATTATTTGGTACATTATTAAGAGTTTTAATCTGTTTTAATTTTTATAGCAATTTCTAAAAACTAGCAGTCTCACAGACGGCACATTTCTGTTTGTGTACCAATTTTTCACGTTTCCGGTTAAGGGTTATACAATATTTCTGTGATGTGCTAGAAAGTGTTCTTACCTATACGTTGTATCTCTTGAAATTATTACGCTGTGAATTTAACATGCTTATTTTAATATATTCCAATAATAATACTATAACTTTTTTACAAAGATCCAACAATAAAATTGTTTTACAATTTTTGTTCTTATTTCTTCACTCGATTGAAATTTAATTTACTGGGAAAGTTGTAAGTTGGACAAATCAGATTAAGTGATTGAAAAGACTCCAAACCGTCTGTAACAAACTTCAATGAAAGTGTAATTTTCTTCAGCAGCTAAACTTGCTTTCGAATTCATTCATTTACAAAAACAATCATCCACTTTTCTTCTACCTTAATATGTTAGATTCCACTTTTAACACTGTATGCATAGACGCGGCTGTTATAAAATTAATTATCTTGTCAATGCCTGCAAGTTATACGGAATATAAAAAATAGCTTTACACAGAAAGGAACAAAAAATGTGTTAGCGATACGCGTATCATCCATATATTTGGAAGTATAATTGTCGCGCATGTCATTTATTATCTCCATATGTTAGATTTATGTAATATTAAATTATCTTCTGACAAACTGCTATAGTATCCATAAAGGGTTTTCCGAAAAATAACTTTATATAGTTCAAATTTAATGCATTTTCGTTAATCAAATGTGTCAAAACGTTTTCGCATCTGAAGTAGTATTTCATTACTAAAGGAAATAATATTGTAATTGTATATAACTTATATTTAAAAAAACACCATATGTGACCATCATATGACTTTATCTACAGATTCATAAATGTTGATATATACATGATCGAAAAAGTTATGATTTTCTGAGTCTGTACTTTTTAAAACTTTGCTTTATTTTAAGGCTAAAATAATATCATTTATTTACTATCTAGTTTATTTTTTATGAATGCTTATTTTTCTTTTTGTTGCAAAGTAGCTAGTATTAGTGGAAGGTCAGTTCATTCTTTTAACATGAAATGAACCTTTTCCAGTTACTATATAAAACTCACAATTTCCACTATGAAATATTTTTGCATGTATGTCTCTCTATTAATTTTTTCTCTTCTATAATCATGCAATTTATATACACCCTATAACAAAAAAATCGACGCACCAAGAAAGAGGTGTCCGATTGTGATAAAAATTGGTGGATGTGTAGAACATACATTGAAAAAGAAACGATTAAAATTTGACAACAATTTAATGATTTAGACTTTGACCCTATACAAAGGCAGGAAGTCATTGAGGCGTTGGTCCACCTCTGGCCTGGATGCAAGATGTCACCCGGCGTGGGATAGACTGATAAATCTCACGGATGGTGTCCTGCGGAATATCTTGTCAAATTGTCTCCAACTGTTGGGCTAAAGCGTCAACATTCCGGGATGGTTACAATCGCCTTCCCATAACGTCCCAAATGTTCTCCATGGGAGACAATTCATAGGAAGACAATTCATAGCAATTCATAGCTCCTTGAAGACAATTCATAGCAATACGTGCCGTGTGCGGCTGGGCATTATCTTGTTGAAAAGTAAGTCCAGGGTGTCGCAAAAGGAATGATAACACAACCGGTCGTAGAATGTTGTCTACGTATCGCTGTGCTGTCAGTGTGCCAGAAATGACTACCAAAGACGTAAGATATCCGCAGTCGAAATGCAACAGAAATTTTGACCACAGATTCAGAATCTCTCCTTATGTACACCTGCTGAATATGCATTTTCGATGCACTGGAGCTCCTATTATTTATTAATTTGACACCAAATTTTATTCATTTGCATGTTCGCTCAAAATGTCTTTGCAGACGAAATTTCATTCCAATCGGACAACTCCTTCTCAGTGCGTCGATTTTTTTTGTTATAAAGTATAATTTTTTAATTTATTTCATATAAAATATTTATATTTATCACTTAAATTATTATCTGAAAATATAATAATTTACATGATTTAATATGATTTACAATAATTGAAATTATTCGCGTCTATTTAATATTTTAAATCTATTTTTGCAGCCCAAACCGCAACTGGACTTGCAATGCAACAAGGAAAATACAACAGGATGTAATATTCAATGATTTAGATATCTCTTATATAAATTGAAAACGGTCCAAACCTAATTTCCTAATTAAATCGGTATCTGTTTGTGTCGTATTTCTTAATTTACTCCGGAATCAGACACGGCTGCTTTTTTATCTTTGAATTGTATATGTGCTCAGGCTGGATCAGAATTTTGCGGTGAATTTAGAATTGGAATCGGGGCTGGTTCTGACAACAAATGTTATCCTCTACACATAAATAGCCATCCCGCACAAAACATAATTCGTTTTGAATGATGCTCAAAATATATACATAATTCCATCAGAAATATCGATAACTGTGTTTTATAATTGAACAATACAAAAGGTCTTGAATGAAATATTTAACTCCAAAGAAACACATCAATATATTACAAAAAAAAATCTAATGTGGGCCGCGCATGACTTTCCTTATATAATGCAATGAATTTATTATTTTTACAGTAAAAAAATAGGTTATTCTTATAGTAGGCACTTATATTCTTTCTAAAATACTGAATTTTCGTCAATGAGTCGTCATTTTCATTGATATAGCGTTATTTTTATCCATTTGGCGAGATTTTCGTTAATTTGATAACATTTTAAAAAGTCGCCACATTTGGGAGACATTCCACCAAATTCGTCGCCAAAATCTCGCCAAGCGTTATGGGCAGAGAAATAAGTTATTCTTATAACAGATAAAAGGCTATCAGCGCTCAAATACAAAAGTATTACTCAAAGTATCTTTTCTCATGAATGGAACGAGCTAGATATACGAGAATGATGTCACCAATTTTATCGCATGATATTATATAGGAAAAGTGAACATGTTCCTCAACGGTTAATATACATTTTTCAATTTAAGGGATTTTTTGATAAATTCATTTGATAAATGTGCAATATCTCAAGAACGGTTCATGCTAGTGTTCTAAAGTTTATGTCAATCGTTTTCTATGAAAAAAAATACATAAGAAATTCTATTTGTGTAACTTTATTATATGTTTGGATTTTTTGATAATATTTTCAAAATTTCACTCGAAACGTTAGAGGTGTTCTGAACATTCGATTGCGTTTAAAAACAACAGTCTTCCAGTATTCATGGATTGCGATTTTTGTACCAAATTTCATTCGAATCGCTCCATTCATTCGTGAGATATTGTCTCCACAGGCTCACTGACACACACACACACACTTTCACACACACAAACACACCCACCCACACACACACACACACACACACAAACACACCCACCCACCCACACACACACACACAGACAAGACCTCAAAAATGTTTGATTCGTGATCAGGGATGCTTGAAACGTGCTCTCCCGTCGAAAACTCGAATTCGAATCCGTCACAATACTTTCCTTATACATTATGTATATAAGGAAAGTAATATAAAATTCATTAACATTTTACTTTGTATATTTAATTTACTGGTAGACCGTTATAATTTTATATATTTGAATTGACCTTTTTAACTAAAACTTAAAATATATTTGGACCTATCTGACAAATAATAAGTAATTTAAAAATATTGGCTCTCATGATATTTTCTATTTAAAATCTGTTAATTTTTATGTAAAATATTCATAAAATAGATAACTTTATTAAAAATATTAGTTATTTTAAGGAGTGAGGGAGTGTTAAGTGAGGGAGTATAATTCAAACTCTATGCCTTGATATACTACATGGGCGTTTGATATTTAATAAAACATGTTGCTAAGATCAAACTTGTATAGCTTTACATCATTTAATAAACTTTGTGCACAGAAGTCTGTTTTATCCTATCTCCCTCTGCAAACATTGTCAAGATAATTTAATTTATAGCGGGCATGTGCGTATTACGTTAAAAATAGAACGACATATTGAATTAATAGCAAAGTATGGATTTTCTTGACGTCTGCCATGAAAAGCAGGTATAAAAGTTAAGAAAAATTGCCTCTTTCGGTATATAAAAATTCGCTCAAATTTCTGCTTTAATTAACTGTAATGCAATTACTTCATTAATAACAGCATAAAAAATGTTAATTAAAAGTATAAACTATAGTTTCAGGGGTAAAAAAGCAGCCTTTTTCAGAATAGAAAGGCAGAAACCGTGGTAGTAAAGTTTAGAATGTGTATTTCTCCATACGGAAGAAATGATGCTGTTTTTTGACTCTGAAACCATTTTATACTTTTAATCAACTTTTTATGCTGTTACTAATGGAGTATTTGTATTTAAGATAACTTCCATCAGTTTTTAATAAGGTACCGCTAAGTCTCTCCATTAAGTTCGTTCTATGACAAATATTGGATTTTGTGATTTATTTAGTTTAGGGCGTAAAAAGAAATATGTTTCAAGCAATTAAAATTTCTCCAAAATAATAAAATAAGAAAACCCCTCCGTTTAAATTCCATAAAACAAATTTCTCTCGTGTATGTCGTTCCCCTGTTATCCCCTGCTGATGACTATAAATTTTACATTGGTAGTACAAAATGTACTGTTGGCATCCATTTAGGAGAACATGCTCGCGATGTCAAATCCGGTAAACTTTCTACGGCTCTTGCCCAATAAGTGGTTAATGATAAATTTCTTCCCGTATTTGCAAAAAACTTTCCTTTTTGTTACGTTGTAACAATCCACGTAGTATTCTTCTTTATGAATCCATGTTTATTTACATTTACCGTGAATCAATTTGTAATTTTGATCCTGTTCAAATTTTAAGTTATGCTTGGCGACGCTTTCTCGACTCTATGCAATTCAAACCTCTTAAAAGTTATCTTTGACGTCATTTTCAGGAATATTATGTTTGATGTTTTTCTAAAATTTTATTAGTTTTTTTCTTGTAATATTTTAAAATTCGTAAGCGTTTAAACTCATTTTGTATTTTCCGTCTATATTTCTTGTATTATTTTTAATAAGTTCATTTACCATTTTATATTTTATGCAAATTTGCTTTAAACTGGCCTCTCTATATATAAACATTCCATGTTTTTACTATTAATGTAACCACTTCTGAAGGGCATATATACGTCCGAAAGCGTTCTGGCAGTTTTTAATAATGTTCTACACGTCTTTTAAGATGTGTTAAATAAAAGACCTTTCGTTTTTTAAAACGCTTTGTCCTTGATTTTATCCATTGAATGCAGACGTGATGCTAATCTTGATTACAAATTTATCTCGTAAAAACTCTAATTTTAATAAACAATAATGAAACAAGACATTTATGAAAGAAGCATGGTCGCAATTGGTGTTTATAGTTCCTTTTCAATCGAATTAAAAAAATATATACCCATTCAGACACTTTTTCGGCCGGCCACACAAAAAGCTACTGCAAGTTTCCGGGTCAGTAGTGTGGTCTGTATCTTCCATACACTTTTTCGGTGCAGTCGTACGAAATTTAAGAAAAACCGAAGATGGCATCTCCAGAACCGGGAGTTGAAATATTTAGTGAACCCGCTGTTTCCTTAAAAATTCGTTTAAGGAAATGCTGTTTATCAGTTCTTATGTTCTATCTATTGCTATTCTTGACAAATAGGTGTTGCAAGGAAAATGTAAATTTTCAATCGGAAGTGATATCTCTAGAAACAGGTGTAGTAATACTTAGTCCTTCTACCCCTTTCGAGAGTTAATGCTGTATCCATATCAGTTATTATTTATAGACAATCCTAAGAAATATATACTTCAAGGACATTTTTAACCGGAAGTAGAAAATATACCAGGGATGGAAATCCTCAGTGAACCACGCTACTTCCACCAGAATATGCTTCTAAATTTATATCAGTTATCATCTAGACTCTATCCAATGTTGAGAAATAGCTGTAATGAAAATTTTTGAATCGGAAATGGAAAAAAAATCGAAAGTGTGAATCTTTAGTGAATCATCCAACCCACTCGAAAATGCGATGCTGAATCCATATCAGTCATTACCTTTAATCTATATATATATAGCACATCTTTAGAAATATATGCTTAAAATACAATAGTAAATGCAATAGTAAATACAATAGTAAATGCAATAGTAAATACAATAGTAAATACAATAGTATATCAAATTTTCGCCCAAATAAAAATGTAAAACCAACTTATTTTACAAAGTTATCTTTTTTCTTCAGAATTATATATATTCGAATGATATTCCGAACAAAGTCTATGGCAGTGAGGCTAACATAAGTAAGCCGGTATCGCAAATTGCAGTATAAGCGGATTATAGGTTTAATATCTGTAATAAATTATGTATCATTAATCTTGATAAATAACACAGAATTATGATCTTAAAGATTTCAATATTAATTTTAAAGATGATAGCAATAAAGATGCCTAGGTATATAATTGGCAGGAATAAAAAGTTCGTCGTCTCGCCCATACGTCCGGACTCTGATAGAAATTAATCGAAGAATCAAGTGCAAATCGGTCCGTACGTAGGCCCAAAAATGGAAATCAATCACAGCGGAGCGGTTCGAAAATCAAGAGCCAACTCAAGACTGCGCAGGAGTAATTACCCTTGATGTCTACCGAAGAGAAATTACTGAATAGCGAATAGCTTTGTTCGTTTTGAATATAAGACGTTTACTGATTCGACAATTTTGATATCGGACGACTTAAAGCAAGTTTCTTATGTTAGTGTGGTCAGAAAATAGATACATAAAATTTATAAAGGATACTTAAATCACTTTAAATGTTTATAACACATATGATTAGGCATCACGTAAGGATACACAGTCTTAAAATTCTAAATTGCAAGGTTTCGTTCCAGTACAATATAAGTCCCTCCTAAGGTGGGTGGTCAACTTAGTTCGGAAATTACAAATATTGGAACATGAGGAATGCAAAGAGTTTATACTCTCGCAATAGGATCTAACATGGCAGTCTGGTGACTACAGTTATTTCATTGGCGGTATGTCAGGTCGGAAACAATGTGCATTAAACAAAAAATCAAATACAATTTGTAGGTAAGGGGCAAAAACAAGCATACAATCAGGGCGGGAACATCCAATAAACATATCGACCATTAAAATCCCTCTGAATATGTCAGATGAAGCGTATAAAATGGCTTCTGATCACACTCACAAATTCCATTAAGCAATAGAAAATAATTACAAACCAATATCAGATTTAAAATGAAAATTCTTATACAACTCACCTTACAGCATGATGTGTTTATAATCTCCATAAATGAAAATTCGAAAACTTCGTTGTAGAAATAATCAAAATTCGATGATTATTTAAACTCAAATATATTGCAATTGCGTTATTTCAGAACATTGATGTACAGAAATTAAGCAAAAGTAAAGCGGTTTTAGTACGGATACAACACCAAATATAAATTATAAGCTTTAAAAATCACGATTTTGACACAAGATGGATGCCATATATTATTTTGAAGTGGGTCACCTGATTTCTTCATATAATGATCACGTGATCTCTTCATATAATGGGCGTAATTATTATTTTAATTTTTATTCAGAAAACTTCTGAATATCTTTTTCTGGATTTTTTTATATATATTATGTGATAATTTGAATTATTTTCTAAAACTTTCGAAGCAATTTGTGAATTTTAAACTCGCTTAAAAATTGTTTGAAAAATTAGGTCCCATAGGATTCAATATATTTCATTTTTTCAACCCAGGTTCAGTCGAAAACTCATTGAGTGATATTATTCATTTATAGTCCCATAGGTCCCACAGACCGTCTGAACAACATACTAAAATTTTATTTTGATTAAGTTATTTTTACGGCAGTTATCGTGCTAACGGACAGACAGACAGACAGACAGACAGACAGAATGAACAAAGTGATAAACACTTTTCAACTATGTTGTAAAGTGTTAAAAACGGTTTAAGAAGTGTATATAAGCTGAATTCAAATGGCGTTCGATCAAGCTGCAATAGAATAATCTACGAGTGAGACTGTAAATAAGAATATTATATAAAAGAAAGTAATCGATTTCGCAAACTATTAAGAATTCAAATAACATAGCATGAAATAACTTTTAAAAAACCAGTGAATGAGACTATAATTTAGAAGAATTTAAGAAAATTATTATTGGAATTAAAATCAGAATATCATAAAATGTTTAGCGAGATACGTGATCGTAAACGAGAGCCGTTTTGACGGCTTTAACCGATATATTTAAAGCCATGGTTTCGGTTTTAAGGACCGATTATTAATTCCTTGGATATTTCCCTCTATGTTCATTTGCTCTCACACTACATTGCAATTGAGTTTAATAATTAATAATACTCTGTTGCTGTGATTAATATGAATAATAATACATTATTCCATACGATTAATTTTACACTGTTCCTGACTTAATGCAAAAGCGCCAAAACATCCTTTAAACAATTGTAGTCACCTAATTTTTATGTATGCGTCAATCAAGGAAGTATAACATTATTGCGACTGGGAGGTCTTGGAGTAGTTTGATATGCAGAAGGAACTTTTATTGGTATGAATTAATACTTCTAAAATTTTATGAAGTGAGTTCTTGGGCAGATTTCCAGCGTCGTAAATCTTTTAAGTGAGTTTTAAAATTTTTAAATTCTAAAACTCCGTCCGTCCGTCCGTAACTCTTGGTGAGAAATTCAGCGAAACGTCGTCAACTTAGAGACTATTTTAAATGCTGTTAAAATGATGAGAATATGGTCAAATTGATAAAAATGACGCCAAATGGGAAGTAATGTGTCGCAAATTCTGATTTCCATCATATGACGGGTATACCTTCTAGTATATAAGAAATGCTCTTTACTCCGTTTGCCTGTAACACTTGGTGATGCATTTGGAAAACTAAAATACTTTAGCAAATTAAAATACTTTAGCAAAGTATTACCAACTTGGCAATATTTCGCGCCAGATTGACAAAATATACTCAAAATTGCAAAAATAACGTTAAACTAATGAAAATCACGCCTAATTGATGAAGTAATTATTAAAGTATTTTAATATATGTACTGTATCGCTTATTGAGGATGCTATCAATATTGATGATTGTTTGTTTAGAATTGCGAAGTATAAATTAATTGAATATTTTGAAAGAATTTTACATGTTGTCATCCGCAAAATTGCCAAATATACAATTTAACCATAAAAATACAGCACCGTGGATCTTATACATTATTTTTTGACTGTAAAACTTATAAATCCATTGCATTATATACGGAAATTCATGTGCTGCCCAAATCAGATTTTTTTACTTGCAATAACTGTACCAAACTTAAATTTAGATTATCAGATTTATATAATATATGCCGACACTCCTCCAGAGATTTGCATAAAGACGGTGATCAAGCAATTAGCATAAAACTTCCTTGCTCTCCACAGAGACTCTAAATTTGCATATGCCGCATGCGCCACGCTTCTACCTTGGCTCTTATAAGCGAGTCTCAGAAACTTTATAAGCATCATTCGGACATTCGTATTTTAGATACTACCTGCATGTGCGTTAATATGTAGCTCTATTTTAATAATGTTCCTGTATATAATTTACGTAATGTTCTTGTAAATATAGTTAGTATGTTCCTGTATATAATCTACGTAATGTTCCTGTAAATACAGTTAGTGTGTCCTTAGTGTGTCCTTGTAAATAAATCTAAGTTTCATTCTTGCTTCTGTAATGATAAAGATATGACATCGCACCTTCGCTTTATGTAAGGCTCTACGCCTTAAATCGTTTTAGATCACGAGTTCGAAATAACAATAGAACATATATGGGATATGTTAAGAAGACGGATTGCAAGTCGCAGTATCCCAACTCCGTACTCTTCAAGAGTTTCAATATGCCCTTCTTCAGGAATAGAGATAATGAACACAAAATTTGGTCCACAATATCACTGTAAACATGAACCGTTAAAACCGCTTTTAAGCTAGAGAACAGCTATTGAACAAATGTTACTATTTAACATTTCAATGTTGTATTTGGCTATCAAAGTGGAAAAGCAGTAATTAGTACATTTTTTTTTGTAATCACTTTAGTATCTAGTACTTGGTATAATTTGTCCCTATAAATTTATTCCGTAAATTTCAGTGAAATCTATGGGCTAGTTTCTATTTCCTTTACCGTTCTTTGAGCACTCTACAACATAGTTGAAAAGTGTTTATGACTTGGTTTACTCTGTCTGTCCGTTAGCACGATCACTGCCGTAAAAATTAATTTAGCAATTTTAGTATGTTTTTCAGATGGTCTGTGGGACCTGTGGGAATATAAATGAATAATATCACGCAATTAGTTTTGGATTGAACCCGGGTTGAAAAAATGAAATACATTGAACTCTACGGGACCTAATTCTTCAAACATTTTTTAAGCGAATTTAAAATTCACAAATTGTTTCAAAAATTTTAGGAAATATTCAAATTATCCCATAAAATATAAAAAAAAATTCAGTAAAATATGTTAAGTAATTTTTTAAATAAAAATTATTTAATATAGGGAGAAAAACAAATTCAATTAAATTCTTACTCTTATTACATCCTCCAGAAAGAAAAAAGAGATATATTATATAATAAATATCTTTCCAAGAGTTGAATTATTTGTATATAAGAGCCATTTTAAAATAAATATGGTAGATAACAATTTTTAAAATTTTTAAAGAAAATAAATTATTATAGTATTGTAATAAATAAAACGATTGGAAAAATGTTATGAATGAAATGCTGCTTTTAATGAGAGGCGATTTATATTTCGATGACGTCAATTGAATAAAGTTCATTTGTTTCCGATGGAATTTTCAAATATAATAAATTATTGTAGCATTATGATAATTTCAAAAATATTACCGAGGAATGTATCGCCTTTTAGAGATGTTTAAACCAGGCAATTTAAATTTCAAAGCCGTCATTTGAATGAAGTTCATTTTCTTCGATAAAGTTTTCAAATATAATAAATTACTGTAGTATTGTGATAATTTTAAAAATAGTACCGAGGAATGTATCCCATTAGAGAGATGTGTATATAAAATTTCATTGAAGTTGGAAAGTGTTTCTTAATCAATGATTTATGCAGGATTGATCTTTCTTGTTTTATTATTAACTTTGAATCGCGCAAAAGCATGGTCACAAATCCACAAAAATTTTTAAATAAAAATGTTCTATATTTTAACAAATGACTACATTTTATATTACACTTCATGTATCAATTAGCGATAGATGTCGCTACAATGCACTAGTGACTGCTAATAGTTACTGTTACATTAATCTTTGATTCTGCATCACTAGTTCCCATCCATGTTTCTGTCTAAATTCCAAGACTCTTGGTAATTAATAGTTTCAGGAACTTACACGTATCAGAATGAAATCAGATGTTCCTTTAGCCATTTATCTGGCATGTTTACTAATTACTTATCGTGTTCAATTTATCAACGTTGTCCTAGGTTTGACATGAGCCTATCATCCCTGAGATAACTATGCAAGTGTTACACTTTCATGAAATTAAGTAATTCTTATCCTGGACACAACTCAAATATTAGATTATGCCTACTTGTATTATTTTCTTCGTAATGTATAATATATATAGAAAATTTAAAATTTAGTTAAAATTTTGTAATCGAGTCTTCGATTTGTTTTCACATAAATATGTTATCCACATTCTAGATATACTCTTTATTTCTTTTCCGATGTCCCACATACAAACAGCAAAAAATATGTATTGCAGATATATATATTTAAATTTACTCGTGTATCACATGACAGTTCTTTCTTTTTAAATCTTTATTTATACTACAGAAAAGGAATAATGAAACGTTTTACATTTTGTAAATTAACATATGACCAAATTAGAAGTCTGATAAGGGCAGCACATTACTTTCCTTATATAATGCAATGAATTTACTATTTTTACAGTAAAAAAACAATATATTATTTATATAGTAGATTCTTTACCAAATATTAAATTTTCATCAATGAGTCGTCATTTTCATTGATTTAGAGTTATTTTTATCGATTTGGCTAGTTTTTAGTTAATTTAGCAACATTTAAAAAAGTTGCCAAGTTGGCGACATTCCACCAAATTCGTCTCCAAAATCTCGCCAAGCATTATGGACTGAGAAATAAGTTATTCTTACAGCATATAAATGACTATCGGCGTTCAAATACAAAAGTATTACTCAAAGTATTTTTTTTTCATGAATGCCGCGAGCTAGATCCACGAGAATGATGTCACCAAATTTGTCGCATGGCATTACATATGAATAGTGAACACGTTTCTCAATAGGAAATATTTTTGAAAATGTGAATAATAATTTTTTTGAAAAATGTGCGAAATCTCGAGAACGGTTCATGTTAGCATTCTAAAATTTATGTCAATCGTTTTTTAATGAAAATTACATAAGAAATGTCTATTTGCGTAACTTTATTAGAGGTTTTGATTTTTTGACGATTTCTTCAAAATTTCACTGTAAACTTTAGGAGGGCTCTGAACATTCGATTGCGTATAAAAACAATAGGCTTCCAGTGTTTACGGATTGTAATTTTTATACCAAATTTCGTTCGAATCGGTCCATTCGTTCTTCAGTTATCGTCTCCACAGACTCACTGACACACACACAAACACACACACACACACACACTCAGACATCACATCAAAAATGTTCGATTCGTGATCAGGGATGCTTGAAACGTCCTTTCCCGTCGAAAAGTCGAATTCGAATTTTCGACCACGTCACAATACTTTCCTTATACATTATATATATACGGAAAGTGAAACTGATAGCGTAGCGTACTACTGTATACTCGTGCTAAAGCTGTATACTTGGAGAGAACTAAAGCTGTATACTCGTACTATACAGCATTAGTTCTCTACAAGTATAGTTCTCAACAAACTTTAGTTCTCTACAAACTTTAGTTTACTAAAGCTGTTTACTATGTTTGTAAACACCATTATATGTTAGACGCCGCACGAATATAAAACCAAAACTTAGTCATAGAAATAAAGGTAGATATGAAAATTAATCGGCAAATAGATTAGAATTTAGCTATGATAATTATAACCGTCGGAACTGCTAATTTCATAAAAATGTAAAATTGAATTATTATTCTGCCCCCACTTAAAAATTTGTCAGTTAGTAAAATTTGCTCTACGCTTAATTAGGATGAAAGAAATTTACTCTGTACCTTCATGCGAAAATTCTCTGAGATATCGAAAAATAGTATCGGGTAAATTTATGTCGGCCTAAGTATGTACGGCAAAAATTTTACTAATTGCTATTTTTAATGGGGAGATAGTATAACAAATAAAATTTCGCATTTTCATCACAACATCATATCCGGAGGTCCAACTATTACAGCTAAATTCTTTTCTACTTAATGATTATTTTTCATATTTCAATTTACTCTTACAGCCAACCGTTGATCTTTCTGAAACTCTTCGTGCAAGCCCCGGTATAAAACTAAACTGTAATTATCTCTTTTGCCCTGTAAGAATGATTTCATGAAATAAACATATCTTCATCTATTTACAATAAGGGTTAGCTCTGAAGATAATTAACATGTATTAAAAACACTGAAATATTGATTAAGTGTACATTCTTCGGTTTCTTATTAAGGATTTTCAAAGAGCAGAATTTTGTGTCGCTCCCTTATCATAATTCAGAGCACGAGGTCTCATGTTATAAGTACCCACAGTTTAATGTGCACTCTGAAAAACTATGAACATTTATGCATACGCCTAACTTTTATTAAAAACCTAAGAAACTGAAAGATTTCGGAGTTAAAGTCAAATTACTCACATAGCATACTAACAGACACAAATAATCCACGGTATCAAATCATAGCTTGGGATTTGAACTTTTAAATGGTCGAACTTGTCAAAACGGAGCTTGGTGGTATGTTCTCGATTCCTTGCTTCGATTAGCTACATATTTTCAAATTGAAATTTATATTACATTTAAATGTGCCGCTTAGATAATACTTTAAGCATAAACACCTGAAAGCTTGAAGTTCTTGGCGACCCACCGAAATATCCTTCGAAGTGAAGCGATACTTGAGCACAAGGACCGTGTTTATATTTGTTTTGCATTTATCCTGTGGGACCTATACCGTAGAATTTACTGATTAAAAAATATTGCGTTATCTCCTATTCTTATATGGTCCTCATCATTGCCGTGTTGTATTATATTTGATTACGCATCAATAATTAATTGCCTTCCAGTATCCTGAGTTATCTCCTATTCACACATGCCCTATTCACACATTCACCTTGCCCGGTTGGTTTATATTTGATTGCGCATCAGCATTATGTGTTGGACGTGTCGATCAAGAATTAGTTGCATTCCAATATATTGAGCCATCTACGATTCACATCGAGAGTTACGCGCTAGATTTGTGTTCATAATGACTACCTGGAATTTATAATAATTGGCCTCTCTCAGATGACTGCAATTTGAACTCTAAACATTAATACATCAGCTATTTAATGGCCTATCAAGGTAATTTCAACACTTGTCCTGTTAAATTTAAGATGCGTGGATGTCCGGTTATGGGAAAGAATTGTAGATTTTATTTCTGGATTTTATTACATATAAGTGATTTCTAATATGATTGAAAAGTATTTTGTTTGCGTTAAAATTATGTTAGTTAATTTTAAGGGTATCGAACTGTTATGTACGATGTAGAAATTTTAAGCTTCTTCAATTAACGTTCCCTTTTATTTCATAATTTTTTTTCCAAATTCCTATGTTATGTCACACGCATGTTGTAATCACATTAAATTCTATCCCTCGCTATTAATATTAACAAATAATGACCAGCATATTTATCCACTAATCTTAACCACTACGTAAGCTTTCTCATCTGAAACTGCATCCCCATCAAATTTTTGAAGTATAGAAAACGCGAGGACAGCATATTTCCCATTCCGTCATCAGATTCTGTGGGAACTAATAAAAAGTAAAAGAACTTAAATTATGATTAATATCATTTATCACTACTACGTTGTACGCTGTGTTTGCAATAACCCTCCAATTATTTAACTTTCGAGTGAGTCCTGTAAAGCATTTATTAATTAATATTTTACCAAAATGATTGAACCAATTTAACTTTAACAAAAACATTTATTAAAAACTTAAAATACTTATTAAATGCAATTACAATATTTAATTATATTATTTCAGCGGAGGGGACATATGCGACCAGTACGGAAACGCCTAAATAGTGGTTAGGACCAGATATCATTTTCAATGGGCACATACCTTCAAATCTGTCTTTACTTTGTCAGCTTCCGTACTTAATGTCGTCCATTTACCGGCATTAACACTTGGTGTAATGCTCTGACACGTAAATTCGTTGAACATAATGTACTGCTGTAACTCTGCCCAAATCCATAACTCAATCCATTATTTTTGAATATTTCCGGAGCACTCTACATTTCTAGTCATCGTTATGTCACAATGTCGGGCAAGTATCAGAACAAGTCATTGTTGTTGCGTCGTTATTAAGTCATCACTGCTTCTTATGTCCTTCCTCAGTCACAAGTTGTGATTCCCTTTTTCCCTTGGGGGTGTCACTCCCCCTTTTCTTTCATTTGCGGCATTCAGTGTGACGTAACAAGAAGTTTCTCCATTGGTTAATCATTGAACCAATGTCGCTACTTGACATCCTCGTAAGGGCCCCCTCTGTCTTGACACCCCTAAATTTATGATTTGCCGTAAACCTCGACGCCACTCAGACTGTCAGTATTGTCCGAAGTTTCGAATCAATAAATAACTGGCATAAACCTGTCTCACCAAAACACATGTGAGATCTATTTCTGGTCTGACATATCTCATCCTTTCCCCATAAATATAACTTGTGTGAAACTACCGCAGGCTGCACTGAGATCTCTTACTAGATGGACGCTGTCGGAGAGCTCGGCCAATATAAAATGTTATGTTATATGACTGTATAAATAATAAATTATATTTCATGTGATTAACATGTCTCTTCTCTGAATGATTTTTACTACCATGACATGTATATAAGCATAACATTCATGGATTAATATAATTCAGATATGTTAATAAGAATTTGGTCAAATTAAATTATAATTTAAGAAATATTAATTAAGTAAAGAAGATCTCAATTACTTAGCTTATTGAGAACCGGGTGTCACACAGTCGAAATGAAGGCATCTGAGTTCAGTGGTTTTTGAATATAACATCTAATCAAATACCTCATGATACTTTTATAAATATTTCATTAAAACAGAGAATTTAATTCTCCTATAAAAATGAAATGTATAAGCGGAGGCAAATCTTCAGACTAAAACTTTATAAGTCCCGTTTGTAAGCCAATGTACAAAAATAGTCAGTTTGGTAAATATACAGCAAAACAAAGACGCTGAAATGAAAGCAAAATTTGTTCACGAATCAATTTTTACCACGTTGCAACGATCATGTACTCGTATTAGAAATTATTGAAATATATATTTTTTAAAAATGTTTACCATAATATTATATTCTATGGTCATAATTGATAAAACAATATAAAAATATAATTAACTGTTTATATATGAAAGTTAAAATAATATGTTTTGACTTTACAAAATTATCCTCACGGGCAGATATTGAAGTAAGATATAATCATACAATTTTCACACTGTTTCAAAAATTGACTAAAACAATAGTAAATATGCGGTTCAACTATAATCTCCGAAATCTTATATCCCAGGCCCGTAGAACCCAATCGAAAATATAATATCGTCACTTTATAAAATGTTTTATATCAATTTACTTATTATTTAAATCGTATAAATAAAATTACAAGAAAGATCAATCGCGCATAAAGCATTGATTATGATATACTTTCCAACTGCAATGCAATTTTATTTAAACATCTCTAAAATGCGATGCAATGCATTCAGCGGAAATATTTTTAGAATTACCATAATATTACAATAATTTATTACATTTGAAAATTTAAAACTTCATCGAAAAAATGAACATTATTCAAATAACGTCATTGAAATATAAATCGCCTGGCCCTTTATTTAAAAAAAAATAAATATTTCCTTCCTACACTTTTTTTTCCATTCCTTTCAGTCATCACAATACAAAAATAATTTATTTTACTTAAGAACTAGCGAAAATAAAGCGGTTTTGGGGGACAGATACAACGTTAAATATAAATTTAAAAGAACTTTAAAAATCAAGATTTTGATACAAGATGAATGCCATATTTTATTTTGAAGTGGATCACGTGATGTCCACATATAATATGGGTATAAATAATATTTAAATTTTTATTCAAAAATCTACCAAATATATTATGCTAAAAAATTTTCATATTTTTCATGGGATTATTTTAATATTTCCTTAAAATGTCGAAACAATTTTTGAATTTTAAATTCGCTTAAAAATGTTTGATAAATTGGGTTCCATAGGGTTCAATGTATTTCATTTTTTTAACCCGGGTTCAATCCAAAATTAATTGGGTGATATTAATCATGTATATATTCCCATATGTCTCACAGACCGTCTGAAAAACATACTAAAATTTCATTTCGATAAAATGTTTCTTGCGGCTCTTATCGTGCAAACGGACAGACAGACAGACAGACATATTGAACAAAGTCATAAACACTTTTCTACTATGTTGTAAAGTGTTAAAAAACATCTGCCAACACTTTTGATTTAATTTCCTTGCTAAGCAACATGATATATATATATTTTTTTTTTCAAAACTGTTTTTGAAAATAATCGGCTGCATACGGCTATTTCTATGGAAGATATAATTTTGCATTTTTAACAATTTACAACATAGTTGAAAGGTGTTTATGACTTTGTTCATTCTGTCAGTCTGCCTGCCTGTCTGTCCGTTAGCACGATAACTACCGTAAAAATGAATTTATCAAAATGAAATTTTAGTACGTTGTTTTGACGGTCTGTGGAACCTATGGGAGTATAAATGAATAATATCACGCAATTAGTTTTGAACTGAATCCGGGTTGAAAAATGAAATACATTGAACCGTATGGGACCTAACTTTTTAAACATTTTTTAAGCGAATTTAAAATTCACAAATTGCTTCGGAAGTTTTAGGAAATATTCAAATTATCCCATACATATATGAAAAAAATTTCAGCAAAATGTATTCGGTAGCTTTTTAAATAAAAATTAAAATAACAATTTCACCCACGTTATATGAAGAGATCACATGACCCACTTCAAAATAAAATATGGCATCCATCTTGCTTCAAAATCGTGATTTTTAAAGTTCTTATTAATTTATATTTAGTGATGTATCCGTCCTAAAACCGCATTATTTTTGCTTAATTTCTGTGCATCTATATTCTGAAACAACGGAATTATAATATATATGAGATTAAATGATCAATGCTATTCACCTTGTGTCAAAATCTTGAATATTGAAGTTCTTTTTAATTTATATTTAGTGTTGCATGCGTCCTAAAACCGCTTTATTTTTGCTTAATTTATGTGCATCTACATTCTCAAATGACGCAATAACAATGTATTTGAGTTTAAATGATCTTCAAACTTTGATTATTTCTTAAACGAAGCTTAATTTTTACTTATGGAAAATGTAAACACATAAAGATGTAGGATGAGTTGTATAAGAATTGCTGAATTTCTCTAACACAAATTTATTTAGCTCTGAAGTCTGCAATATAGCTAATATGAATGAAACATTCATTAATTTTACATAGAGAAGCAGACGATTTTTGAAATGATATTTTAAGCATAAAGTTACATTACGTCTATCTTCATGGTTTTAAATTTTTAAATAAAATAAATTATTATAGTATTATGATGAATGAAATGAATAGAATAAAAGTGTATGAATGAAATATTAACAGCTTTTACATACAGAGCCAGGCGATTTATATTTCTATCACGTCATTTGAATAAAGTTCATTTTTTTGATGAAGTTTTAAGTTTTCAAATGTAATAAATTATTGTAGTACTGTGATAATTTTAAAAATATTGCCGCTAAATGTATTGCATTTTAGTGATGTTTAAATAACATCGCATTGCAGTTGGAAAGTATTTCATAACCAATGCTCTTTATGCATGATTGATTTTTCTTGTTGATTAATACCACAGAAGCCCCTGATCCTACAAACTCGAAACACGGACGAGTTAACCGCGGTGCAATAGGAAACTATTATACTAAGTTGAAAAGGAAAATTCCATCAAAAACTGCGAATTTGTATATGGAACAGACAGATAGACGGACAGACAAATAAACAGACAAATTTCCATTTGATATTATTAGATTGTAGAATTCTCTTTCAGTCATTACAATAATCTATATGCCTAACCAGGATCTTAGAAAATAGGAGAGGAAAGACCAAATGGGGGTAGGGTTACCGTGTTGGATTTAGTCTTTTCAATATGGACTCTATGGAGAATGCATTTTTCAGTAAAAGGTGGTTTTAATTATCCTCTTTTACCTTTGTTTCTGTGCCTTCACCTATGCTATAACTGAATTCTGGAAAATATTCTAAACTTTCCGATTGTTTACATTTTACATGTTACTTAATGAATTTCAATTTCGTCACTTTTCTTTTTCAAGAAATTATGCAATAAATAAATACACGACCCTAAAACAATTGCATTTTTGGCTAACCATATGAGGATTTTAGTAACCAGTTAATTGCACCACAATGAATTTACCGCGTAAAAGCCCGATAACACATAATTTACTAAATGTGCAATGATGTAGAATAAATTATTCAATTTCAACATTAGAAGAATCAATCTTAATGCAATTCAATAACGGAAACATCTTAAACTAAAGTGCTCTTTTAAGATTTTCTTAAAAATTCTGTACGCATACGTTGCGGTTCAGTGTACCTTTCATTAAACCGTTAAAATTTCGTAAAAGAAGCATTAGTTACGCTACTCACATAATTAAAAATCCTAATGGATGTAAATTAAATACATTTTCCACTTAACTTGGTATACACTTAGGAAAAGTCAACTGAAGAAAACTCCCTTTGAGTATCACTTAACCTAATTGACGGAGTGCATAACATGGGCATAATTATTTTATTTATACCAGAGATATTTGCACCAATTAAATGGAGTTTATCTCACTGAAAAAATATTTCAGAAAATACATTTTGTATGGTTAAAAAAAAGTTGAGATATGATATGCAGCTGTAAATTCAAGGATAGGTCTCACTGACACAGCCGAACTAATTTTTTAATTTTGCTTATACAGAACGTGAAGGAAAGTTATGGATCAGGACAATAATTCGAGAAGTATTAGGGCGTATATATACAGGGTGATTAAAAAATATGGGTAATACGTATATATACAGGGTGATTAAAAAATATGGGTCAAACTTTACGGGCACTTGTGAAACGTATTTTTGATTCCCTCTCTATTTCTGATAGTAATTCCAATGCTGCGATGGGCACTGATTATTTAAATATTGTAAATACTAAGGTTGTAAACAATACTGCTAATGTGATAGGCACAACAAGCAATAGTGCTATTAATAATATTGAAAATATGATGACTACGACAAGCAACATTAATGGAAATGTTAATACTAACATTAGTACTAGTGTAAATATTGTAAATAGTAAATCAATTAAGAGTAAAATTATAAATTTTAATTCAAAGAAGTGTATATAGTAATTCTAACCTCACTGAATTCGCGCAGAAGACTACTGATGTTCAGGGCCGATCCTAGGGTGTCGGCCGCCCGCGTGCAAAGACCTAATGTGCCGCCCCTCTAAAGAATTTTTCATATTTTGACTAATACTTAACGTTGACGTTATAAATTCATCTACCTGTATAAGAGTAAAAAGTAAAACATTAATAAAAATGCAAATAAAATTTGAAGTGCAAAACTTTATTTTTGGGCCAGCTAATAGGTTATAATAGCGACAAAATACTTTAACAAAACAATAAACAAACAAAAATATTACCTTTGAAATAAAAATAGACATTTTATAATTAGAAATGCAAAACAACAGTATTTACTCAGAAAATATAATCTAATAAAAAAAAGTACTAAAGCATAAATCTCGTGAAACGAAAAGTATATAAATCAGTCCTTCTACAAAGACTACCTAATAATTAACTATAAAATAACTTTTCTGGCTTTCTGGGAAGCAAATTTGTCAATAATTTCGGTGAAATCAATTTTTTCAGAGATTTCGGATTCAATAGAGATGATGCCCAAATCTGAAAGCCTTTCTTGTGCCATTATTTCTCAAGTAATTTTTAATAATTTTTAATTTACTGAAACTTCGTTCACCTGAAGCCACAGAAACAGGTAAGGTTAAAAAATTCTTATTGCTAGAGCAAAATTTGGAAAACAGGGAATGAGATCATTTTTGACTATAATTTCTAATATCTCATTTGGCTGTTTTTTACCTGGAAAAATATCTTTGAATGAAGTTATTTCATTAAAGAGTTGTATACCGTCTATATCTTTCACCATACTTCCTTCCTCCTGTACCTGTTACTTAATATCTAAGTCCAAGCAGGCTTTCATGAGATCATCATTAGAAATGTTGTGAAACACATACAGAAAGCAGAATATTGAATGGCACTCAGATAATAAGGTAAATCTTTCATTTACCGAAAAGATCGCGTGATCAAGAATTGCAAAATAGAAAGCAGTCTTGAAATGCTGGAAGAGATTTGAAACTGGTTCATCACTGCCCTCGTAATCAAATAAACGGACCTTTTTCCTGAGCTTCGACATGGGAAATTCGGGATCAATACCTAAATCTCTAGCAAGTGTTGTTGCTGAATCGACAAATATTTTAAAATTATCGTCCGATCTTTGGGAAACTAAATATTTTTTAAGATTATGTAAGTCTTCAATGCATTCCGCGATGTTTAATTTAAGATTTTGAAGCATTTTACTCAATACATCAATTCTTGATAATAAATCATGCCAAATTAAAATTGAACACAAAATTTAAATGTTTCAAGACTTTTAATTATTAATTCAGCACCTATTTTTGTTTTCGTGTCTCTGGTGGTATCTTCAATTAAGGCATTTAATGCGGTAATAATGTTTCTTAGGTCATGTTTTAGAGGTCTAATAGCATTGATACGACTTTTCCACCTTGTTTCACTTAATGGTTTTAAAGTTAGACTTTTCAAGTGGTTTTTTTTGTAAATCCCATCGATATGGGGACGCAGAAAAGTAATTATATACCTCTTGTACCATATTAAAAAAACCAGAAATTTCACCACTGGAGCTGGCAGCGTCATTAACGACGAGATTTAATGTATGAGCCGCACACGGCACGTATAATGCTCTAGGATTGATATCGATAATCCGTTTCTGAAGCCCTATATTTTTCCCCTTCATGTTCGATCCATTGTCGTAGCCCTGACCCCGTATATCTTTAACTTCGAGCTGCAGACTAGGTAATAGCTTCTCTAATAGAAAATTGCACAGACCTTCTTCAGTGGTATTAGTTACTGGAAAAAATCCTAGAAAAAATTCTAAAATATCTATCTTACCATCAGTAGTGTTCACACATCTAATTACAAACATTATTTGTTCTGTGTGGCTAATATCTGGTATAGAGTCGATAATTATAGTATAACATTTGGCTTTTTTGACAATGCGTGTTATCTCATTACGAATAGATTCGGCTAAAATATTAATTATTTCATTTTGAAAATACTGCCGTAAGTAGTGTGGAATACGTGTTTTGTTATCTTTGCATTTACTGACATTATTAAGGTGTTCTGAAATAACTGGATCAAATTTGGCCGACATCTCCACTGCCTTTAAAAATTACCATTATCTCTATGATACAACTTCGTACTAGTTCCTCTGAATGCCAAATTTTGACTGGCTAAAAATTGTACTTCAGCAATCATTCTTTCAATGATGGCGGGTCATCGCTTTTTCTCTCGATTGTAAACATTTTGTTGTTCCGCGTCAATAGTACAATTTTTTTCCAGCCTCGTCTTTATTTCGCACCACGATCTTATAGAGTTTGTTTTAGAGTATTTTCATGCTTATTAAGGTAATCCAAACAATGACGACAATCAGAAAAGTCAGTACTTACAAGTTGTGTTGAACTATCTTTACCAAACAATTTACATGCAAAACAAAAAATACGATTTAATTTTATGGAATATCAGAGCCACGCGCGATTTATTTTCTCCCCGTTCACTAAAGTTTTGTTATAATATGAACAGCTAAATTTTCTGCCACTCTCATCGACCGGAACTCTAATAAGAACACCGACCCACCCGAAGTTACACGGGAAAGATGCACAGTCGCTGCAACAGCGCTCCCAGGATACCAGGCCGTGGTCCAAAGCCACGGCGCTCCACCCCATCCGCGCGTCGCCCAAAAGACCGAACGCGCAGGCAGGAGGTGCAAAACACCAAAAACATGTCCAGACAAACACGAACCATCAACTGTCGAGAGTCATCCTCTGACTGATCCCTCACACTTTATTAATCAATACAAAATTACAAGAACCCTTCATTTAGGGTTAGAACCAAATATCCTTCATTCTTAAGGATTAAATCATAAAAACAAAATATCACACTTGGATAAAAACCATAAATTCAACAAATATCAAAAAAGTAAATACATTATTCATAATCAATCTCCAACATATCATAATATCAATCAGCATATTCCATAATTCAAACATTACTATATAATACAATACAATTACATATGACTCTTATATTACAATATTTACAATCATCTTAAATTCAATTCACATTACATAATTCCACTTCAATACAATCTAAAATCCATCCTAAAACAAACAATATACCAACAAAACGCCTAACAATTCATTTCCAAAGATAAAATATTTTTCATAATTTCCTTAACACCATTCCTGCACTTAAAGTGCATACATAAATTAAATAAACCCACATTTTTATAGTTCTTAGGGAAAGTAACATTCCGTATTTTATCCCATAATTCACAATCGTAAATAGTGTGGTTTACAGATCCACTCGCTTTACCACAGTAGCACTTTTTATCTTTACCAAAAAATCTATGCTGGTAGTCTCTGAATGCACCATGTCCAGTTAGAACCTGGTTAATGAAAAAATCTCCATGTAGCCTTTTCATAGATACTTTCTTTATTTCATTATGAAGACACTTTCCTGTACATAACTGGTCCCATCTTCCTTGCCATTCCAAAGTCATCTCATTCTGGATCTTCTTCTTTAATTGATCTTAGCTCCACTTAAAATAGAAGTCAACTGATGCTTTCTTGGTGGCTCCTTTCGCCAACTCATCTGCCTTTTCGTTGCCTGTAGTACCAATATGGGCCTTTACCCAATGAAGTTTGATGAAATCCTTACTATGAATCAATTTTTCCTTAAGATCGATGATATTCCTGTTACTATTTTCGTAAGCACCAAGTGCCTGCAGTACCGATCGGGAGTCGGTACAAATATGAGTTTCTCTTATTATATTATTATTTCGAATATATTCATATGCTTTCAAAATGGCTAATAATTCTGCATTGTAAACCGTAGTTTCATCATTCAAACAATGTTGTTCGTGATACAGAATCTCATTATCCTGATATACCACAAATACACTACCCACTTTACCATTTATTTTGGAGCCATCAGTATAAATAACTCTTCCTTCGTTATTTGGAACTTTATCATTCCAATACAATAATGATTCTTCCCAAGGGGGTTTCCTTATAAAACTTGGTTTTTCAATATTTGTCTGTTCCACAATTTCTTCTCCAATTTGTAAATTCTCCATTCCATTTACACTTCTATAAAGCTTCGTATTCCCTTTTAATTTTAGATCAAGAGGAATACATCCCGATAACACTTGCAAATCCATATTGGATGTAGTTCTATGGCTTTTCGTTATAGCTAATAATGCTATTCTCTGAATTTGCAGAATTTTATCATTTGTTCTCATGTCGTTGTACCAAATCTCTGCTCCATAGGATATATATTTTTCTACAGCTTTTAGGTAAATTTCCTTCCTAATCTCCGGTATTAGACCCCAAGTAGCTCTTAGGAATCTGTTCAATTTGTTTTGAAACTTTAATACTTTGTTCTTGATTTCATTTAAATGGGGAATCCAAGTCATCTTACAATCAAATTGTAATCCCAAATATTTTAGATTCTTATCATAACTTATCCTTCTTTCATACATCTTTATGTTAGGAATGCAAGTAATATTTTTCTTGTATGGAAACATAATAAATTTCGATTTTTCCGTACTGAACCTAAGTCCAAATTTTTCTGCCCAATCTTCAAGTTTCTTTATAGCGATTGTTCCCATCTCACCAAATAGGTAAGACGCACTTGCCCTCATAATTATGGCTATATCATCAGCAAATGCTTGTACTCTAGTTTCCTCATTATTGAATTTAATCTTTAATGCATCCTCTACTATTAATAACCACAAAATTGGAGCCAAACTAGATCCCTGTGGTATTCCAATATTATAGTCCCAGTATATTTCAGAATCTTCCATAAATATCTTCCTTTCACTAAGGAAATCATGTCTCATCGACCGGAAATTTAAAATTTGCTACTTGTTTGGGACCATGTTCTACCAATAAATCAATATATTTTTCGTTAAAATGTTAGGCCAAGAATATTACGTTACCTTCATTTTACTCTTGATAGTAATGCCCAAAAACTAGATAAATTGAAACCCGTCTTAGATGCATTAGTTTCAAAATTTAAATCTGTATACACTCCTGATAACTGATTTAAATCTGTATACACTCCTGATTAATTGATAACTATTTTATTCAAGGTAAGTTATCACTTTTAATACACTAAAATTTTTAATATTCTGATAAAAGAAAATTTGAAAGAAGAATATACATCAAATAGAAAATAAGAATTTCCTTTATTCCTGAAAATAGTAGAATGATGTGTTGAACGGGTGATTTTTAATGAATTTTTTCGAGAGTTAGGCTTAGCTCAATAAAATTGCCGTCTCCTGGGAACAGTTCGAAAATGAAGCGCTCCGTCCTTTGGGCCGCCGCAGTTCCGGAATGCCGCCGTCGCGAAAGGGTTAACTTTGCCGAAATAATTCAGTTCTAATCTACAAAGGAGACCGCTAAAATAAAGTTTCTTTTGGCCATTGATCTGCGAGCCGCGTGCCGACCGTGGTATACATAAATAAGCTGCCGCACAGTGGAACGAAACATCCTTAGGCGTCTCACAAATATGCCCCTTAGTTATTTGTTTAGATAGAAATTTAAAATTTGGTATCCTTTTCTATGCCGTATTGCCGGCTCTGCGACGAATTTTGCTATCAAATGAAGGACCAACAATGGACCAACAATGGACCAACAATTAGTGCAAAGTAGGACACTGTGCACTAACATTCTATTTTTCTTAAACTATGGGACTTATTTTGATTTTTCAATAACTATTTAAAATTCAGCATATTTATTCGACTTATTATAAGATTTAAAAAATTTTGCTTGATTGATAGAACTATATGCGGCCTGCGGCCGCCCCTTGTTTTGGCCGCCCGCGTGCGGTGCACGCGCTGCACACCTGCTAGGATCGGCCCTGCTGATGTTAATATTAAGAATAATGACCCTAAAGAGAGCCTACTAAAGGCAATCAAAAATGGCCACTAGAGCCAATTGACCCTGATTTTTTAACCGCTGATGATTTTACGATAGTTGAGAGGAGCAAAAACAAAAAGAATAAAGATTGTAAAACGGAAACGCATACCCTGAACGAGAATCGCTTTAGCGCTCTCGTTCAGGAATCGCAGCCAGGGACATTGAGCAAGGTTGATCCCGTCTAGAAAAGGCGAAATAACTGCCAACTATTAGGATCCATCCGCTACTGGTAAATCCAGAACACGACGATTGGCCCTCAGTACTTGCGATGCTGAGAAGATATGCTCCAGATCTACGTTGTAGACAAAACCGAGGCTTCTTCAAGATTGTTGTAAATACTGAGGACGAGTATAGGGCCTGCACCAATTTCATGAAAGTACAAGGATTTCAATTCAAAACCTTCAGCTCGAAGGAAGACAGGCCCCTGAAAGTCGTGATCCGTGGACTACCAATAGCCACCAAAATTGAACAAATTAAAAATCACGTCACAGAAGCCGTTCATTTTGTCATTAGCAATGTCAGAATGACAAAAAGGGGAAATAAAGCTCATCTACTCCTTTATTATTTACAAATTGCACATTGCACCCAGGCCTAACTTGGCATTAATCTAGAATATAACTTCCCTCTTCGGCACGGAAGTGAACATTGAACTGTACAGAGGGCGCAAATGCATGGAACCACAATGTCATCGCTGTAACACCTTCTTTCATAGCAGTGATATATGTAGCATGCCACAAAAATGCGTGCGCTGTTCAGGGTCTCACCCCGCCATGGATTGCAAGGCTGTGTACCTCCACTGCTCAAACTGCAGCAGCGATCACGCAACTAACTGGCGTGGTTGCCTGAATAATCCGGGCAACACTTCCAAACTCAAGAACAGTAGGGCCTTTCAACCTGGCACGATACTCATCCCCTACAATATAGGAGTGAGCAAAGCCAATCTGCCCATTATCCAAGTGTAACCAACAGTATTCATTTTCCGCTATGCTTAATGGAAAACCCAAAGAGCAAATCATACCAAAACCAGACTCCGTGGTCTCAGACGTCGCAAAAAATCCGACTATCAAAATCGATTATACCACAGTGATGTCGACTCTAATTTACATCAGAGACACCCAAAATAAGGATATTATGCTTCAGACTTTTAAAGAAGCGTTGCCGGAACTCGAAACTGCGACTTCGAGTATCCAGATGATCTAGATCATCTACGAGCGCTATGACAGGTTCATTGGATAGGTTTCCAGCCTATTTCCGTTCGTTTTTTCGGCAAGAACCATTAACCTGCAGACTCTCAAGGCCGGCATTTAGAACGTTAATAGCTTGCGTCCCAAATATCGACGAGGTGCGTGATTTTGTTACTAATAATGAAATCGACATTTTTTGTACAAGTGAAACCCATCTACCACCTGGCAAAACCCTAAAGATTGGTAATTCTTCGGCTTACTTTTAGTACAGAACACCAAACCCAACTCGTCGTAAACTGAGTGGGGGACTGTACTGTACGTCAAAAATAGTATACCCCACCACAGCGTTCGAATCCCGTCCTTTTCCCACTTGGAAGCAACCGCAGCCGAAATTAATATTTAAAATTTAGTCCCATTTATTATTGCTTCAATTAACATACCCCCTATTAAAACCTCTCCGTTCCCCATCGGTGAACAGGAAGCGCATATTAGACTTCGTAGTAATATGATCATTGCTGGTGATCTGAATTCTCGCCATACATCATGGGACAATTATTCGAATAAGTATGGCAATGTTCTAAATCGATTGGTTCAGCTCACCATCCTCAAGATTGTAGCTCCACAATCCCCAACTCACTATTCCATAAGTAACGCCCAAAGTGTTCTTTACTTGGCCATATATCGACAAATACCTTACAATTATGTGATCAGAACAATTGAAGAACTTGAATCTGATCACTTACTTGTGGAATTGACCCTTAACTTTCAAAAAAATTCTTTAGACCAACTGGGAGAGCTACGTACAAATTGGAATAACTTCCGTTATTCTCTTACTTAAACTAGCATCCCCCCATTCAAAATTACCAGCACGTACGATATTGAAAATAAAGTCTAAAAATGACTCATTTACTAATTGAGGCAACTGCTGCTGCCTCAAATCCTAAAACTACCCCTCCTAACTATCATATGCTCCCGAGTGATATCAAGGCTAAAATTAAGCAGCGTAACCGTCTACGGAAAGATTGGCAGGGTACTAAATATCCGGCTTATGGCGCAGCAAACTGTAGACTACTCAGGGAGGAAATATCAGCCCTCTGCTTTTTAATCTATACATAAACGACATACCACATATTCCAAAGATGAAACTCTGAATTTTATTAGCCGACACTGCGATCGTAGCCCGTGCTGACTCCCATCTCAACATGATCAACACACTACAATGCTATATCACACACAGCCTTGAGCGCTGGTTCGTCCAATGAAGAATCAAAATTCATGAGTCCAAGTCAAACGTTGTCATTTTTAAACCTCACTACAGAGCACTCACTCATAATTATCAAATAAAAATCTTTAATGAAAACAATCCTTTCAACCACGCTGCTAAGTAGTTGGGCGTCACTTTAGACGCTCACATGATTTTCAGCACCCATATTTATTTAAAAACCCAATCTGAAAACAAAATTATTAAAACCCTTCACCCCTTGCTATGTAGGGGGTCACCCCTATCCCTGGGAGACAAACTTATCCTCTACAAACAAATCATCGCACCTACGATTTGATATGTCTGTCCCGTTTGGAGCACAGCTGCAAAATCTCATATTGGAAAACTGCAAGTTATCCAAAATAGAATTTTATGAATAATAACCAATTCTCCTTGGTTTATCCAAAACGAGGTAATACACCATGATCATAAAGTCTCTGGCATTGGAGAGCATGTTAGATTAATCACCCAACGATTTTACTTTAATAACTTTGAAAAACTCTGCATGACAGATATCGACCAAAATTACAACCTAAAACCAATGAACAGAAAACGTAGGTCAAGACACACCATCTCTGATCCCTGAAAGACCTTCAATCCTAGAGCTAAGAGAGCTCCACTGCCTGGCCTGCCGGCAATGCCAACAGCGGTATACTCACAGTTCGGACTTGAGATGATAACGCTGTCTCATTTTATCATCTCACCCTTTAACATCGTGACCAATTTTAGGTTATGGCTAGGATGAGCCCCGCAACTTTCAAACTTGAAACTCATCTTCTTCTAGTGAGCTTGCTCCCAGTAAACTCTCTTCTTCTGCAAATTCTTTCTTTTTGCATATTCTTCAACTATGGTTGTCCATCGTCCAAGGTACTTTTGACTGCAGCCTAAGCCATCAAAAGCTGCATACTATCATCAATCATCCAGTCAAGGGAATGCTTTACATCAAACAAATATGTCAAACTAAGCAAAATATCATTAGTTTCGATGCGGCGATACATGAGTTTTCTCACAGGTGCCTCGAAATGCAAATTTCTCGGATCCTTGGATATTCCTCATTTCTATTTCGGGTTTGTTGGTTCTCTTCCACTGACAAAGGGAATCCAGAATAACATCTGTATGCTACATTCCTGGGTTATTTGTGATTACAGACATTGCTCAAGTTTCCTTATCCCTCCCAAAAGTGTATTTTATTTATTGATACACGTCACAATATTTTCCCTATACATTATACTATGTATATAGGGGAAGTAAAAATAGTTGATTCCTATACAGATAAGCTCAAAATTGGTAGATACATCAACCCGTAATAGCTGGATTTTACCTACACCATTTTTTCTTAACTTCACGTTACCTCTCTTTGCAGTTTCTTTCAGCATATTTAGGGGATTCGCTTTCGGCTCCTAAACAACGTAGAGAGTTGAAATTCATCACGCAGTGTCATCTAGCGGAACATTTTCTCCTATCAATGCCATTAACGTATTCTTTTTGCGTACAATCAGTGTTATTAGTTGAATGTTCTTGTTCTAATGCATCGATTCATGTAAAATACTACACATACGTTTGTACTCAAGTTACATCAATAAAAATCTGATGTGAGCAGCACATGACTTTCCCTGTAGACTATTTTCACGTTCTCTTTAATTCTTCAATAATTCATTATATTGAGTTTAATTGCACAAATTAACGTCCATAATTATTTAAAATGACACTTAATTTGCATGTTTAATTCAATTTTTGTTCTCAGTTGGTAATTTGACTTGTTTTTAGGCGTAGCGGAAAAACTAAAATATCTCGAGAATGGCTAGCCCTTGTTTAATGGGGTTAGTCTTATTCTTTTGATCGTAAAAATATTACGTGCAAAAAAACATTTAATTGATATATTTGAGCATACGTAGTTTTTTATTTTAGATTTTGACGAATTTTGCGGGCCATTTCACAAAATACGGTCATGTTTATTTTTTTCCAAATCGTACAAAAATCTATTCAGCCCTAGGATACCCTACAAGTGACTTATCTACCAAATTTTGTAATATTTAATCTATTAGTTTTCAGCTAGAGTGGAAACAGGCAATTTTTGCTGGTCATTTCGCAAAAAAGTTTATTCTAAATCTCACCCAACACTAATCAGCACCAGGGTTATATACAAAAGACTTACCTACCAAATTTTATGAAATTCGGTAAATTAGTTTTTCAGTTAGAGTAGATACATACATTGCACAGACAGACACATAGACAGACAGACAGACACACACACACACACACACGGTCGTCATTCTAAAATAGTGTTTTCATGTTCTTGAGGTCCGAAAACGTGTAGATCCGCCGAAAACTCGAGTTGCGATTTTAGACATGATTCCAATACTTTCCCTATACATTACCGTGTATTGCAGGGAAAGCAAATATAATAATCAGAGAGCGGATAAGGGAGGAAAAGCTGAAATCAGAAATGAAAAAGTAAAAAAAAAATATATTCAAAAGAGATATTATAAAGAATTACTTGGGAACTTAAACTCATACATATATTGGATCTTCAACATTGTATTTAATAGACCTCTTTCCTTGTAATTCCTTGGGTTGATTAAATACAAAGGGTATAATTAAATATAAAGGGTATAATTAAAGGTAAATGGCATAATTAAATGCAAAGGGAAATGAAATGTTGTATGAATTAAATGCAAAGGAAATTAAATTCTGTATACTTAACTTGAAAGGGAAATTAAATTCTGTATAATTAAATGTAAAGGGAAATTATAATTTTATAATTGTTATATATTATATTATTATGAATGCGTAGGGAGGTTTTTCAATCTATCTTGCAACAAGGAGAAACACATGTAAAAGCAAGCGTTGCTATTACAAACAACCGTTGCTATAAAAAAGGGACGGACTGCTTGACCTTGGTGACATTTATTGGGACTTGGCGCCCTATTTGGAATAATTTCGCGAACGTGGCATCTTGTTTATCTAAAAGGATATTTTCTAAAACACGTGTAGAAAACCCAGACCACACGACCAACCCATAGGCTAATGGTAGCTTTCTGTGTGGCCGGTCTAAAACACGTGTGTACTACCTGAAAGCTTTAGACTAAGGTATGCGCTTCAGAACATTTTATGAAATTTTTATCTCTCCTGGGTACATTACAAAATCTGGAATTGCGTTTTGAACGTCATTTTAAATTATTGTTTTGTTTTTTCTGATAGATGTTTAGTGATCTTGTAAAATACGATAGTTTTATTACCTGTATATTGTTCTTGTTACGCTTATTTGTACTTTTATATAAAAGCTTTTGTTTACCAGAAATTTGGACACATTTTTGTATCCTGAGAGTATACATACGATTTCAGTGTGTAAGTTGTAATAATATCAAGTTCTTAAGTACAGTTACAAACGTGTAAAATACCTTCACTGGAGGCTCATTTGAGAACCAGAAGGAGAAAATACCTTTACTGGCAGCCATTCCTATGGAGTGAATATAATATTGCCTTATCTAGTCTGTTAAAACAGGGTTCCCATATCTAGTCATTTAATACAGGATTTCCATACCTAGACTGTTAAAGCAGAGTTGCCATACCTAGGCTATTAAAGTAGGGTTGCAATACCTAGATTACTAAAGCAGTGTTGCCATATTTGGTGATTCATTGCAAGTTTGGCGACTTCTCGAATGTAATCAAATTTTCTCGAAATAACGAATCTTCTTGATACGAACCTATTTCTGAAAGTTTCTACTGAGAGTATATGAAAGGTGTCCTTGCTTAGTTGTAGAACAATTGCCGTGATGCAGACAACATTGAATTGTGAGATACCTCAATGTCTAGAGAATGGTATCAGCTATTTTGTGAAATGACTGGAGCATTAGATTGCCATTTAATGTACCTAACAGTTGTTTAGTGATGCTTTGAGATAGTCAGCTAGCTATTTGCTGCATATTGTTCCTGTTTACAATATGCATGAAAATAAACGTGTTACTTATCCGCGTTACTTAGTCTTATATACGGAGAGTACATCCACGATTTCAGAAGTTACGTCGTAACAATATTAAGAGAATAGTGTTAAGTACGAATTGATTTAATTTAATATTTATGGAAAATTATATGCATGAAAAAGTCACAAGGCATTCGACTCAAGGCGTTTGTTCCAACTTTCATTAATAACTTATAAAACTATTGGGAAACTTACTGCTCGAAATCCTCTCTTCATCCATTGATCGAATAAACAAGCTTATGCAGTTTCGTTATTTTATTGACCAAGAATTCATTAGAGGCATTCTAGGGTGTTTTTGTTTTCGTTCCTTGTGGATCTTTAACTTTATGCTTCAGCTGAAGTTTAAAGATTATTCTAAGCGGAGAATGCGGATGTAGTTAATAAAACTTTCCATTACGAATGCATAAAGTGAATAGAGTTATACTTTTGTTATTACTTTGCTCTTTTCAAGGTGGAAATTATTATCCTATCGAAAATTTTCATCTTTGAGATTATAGCTGCAATATATTTAGTTTTCAATCAGTAACATACACTTTGTGCGACAGGACGTGGAAAACTTGAGCAACGTCTATAAGCGCAAATAAAATGATAATGCAGCAGTCAGCTGTTTCGAGGATACGTGGGATCCCCTTCATCAGTGCAAGAAAACCAACAAGTTGGTTATTTGTGCTGATAGACGTTGCTCAAGTTTTTCTTGTATGTATTATTATTTGAATGCAATAAATAATGTGATAACGTGTAAGGAATGTAATAGAATAGGATCGAAAATCTAAATTTGAATTTTCGACGGATCTGCACGTTTCGAATACTCTAGAACACGAATACGCTATTCATTGCGTGACGTCTGCGTGTGCATGGCTATGTATCTATATGTATCTACTCTGAATCAAACACTATTTGATAAAAATGTCACAAAATTTGGTGGGTACATGGGTTACCCTGATTAGTCTTTAGTACGATTTGGGAAAATACAATTGACATTTCTTTGCAAAATGACCCCCAAAAGTCATCAAAATTTAAATAAAAATCTAAATATACTAAAATATATTCATTAAAGGCTTTATTTATACGCAATTATTTACTAAAAATAAATAAGACCAACCCCCATTACTCTAAGATAAACTGTTCTTAAGATATTTATTTAGTTTTAATTATGGTGACCTGGCGACGTATTGAAATTACATGTATTATGCAAAATGGATATTATTTCAAATAATTATACATGTTACTTTGGGCAATTAAACTCAGTTTAATTAATCATGAAGAAAAAATGCATTTTAGTTTGAAATGAAAGTAATTAGCTGTCCACATCAGATTTTTACTTTCTTTATATACATAATGTATAAGAAAAGTATTGTGACGGACGGGTCGAAAATTCGAATTCGAGTTTTCGACGAGGTAGCACGTTTCAAGCATCCCTGATCACGAATCGAACATTTTTAGGTGATGTCATGTGTGTGTGTGTGTGTGTTTGTGTGTGAAAGTATGTGTGTGTGTGTGTGTTTGTGTGTGAAAATATGTGTGTGTGTGTGTGTTTGTGTGTGAAAGTATGTGTGTGTGTGCGTGAAAGTATGTGTGCGTGTGTGTGTGTGAAAGTATGTGTTTGTGTTTGTCAGTGAGTCTGTGGAGACGATATCTCACGAACGAATAGAGGGATTCGAATGAAATTTGGTACAAAAATCACAATCCGTGAATACTTGAAGCCTATTGTTTTTAAACATAATCGAATGTTCAGAACCCACCTAAATTTTCGAGTGAAATTTTGAAAAAGTTATCAAAAAATCAAAACCTTTAATTTACGCAAATAGACATATCTTATGTAATTTTTCCTTAGAAAACGATTGACACAAACTGTAGGACGCTAGCATTAACTGTTCTCGAGATATTGCCCATTTTTCAAATAAATTTTCAAAAAAACAAGTAATATAAAAAAATATTAACTCATGAGAAACATGTTCACTTTTCATATGTAATATCATGCGATAAATTTGGTGAGATCATTCTTGTGGATCTAACTGGTTCCATTCACGAGAAAATATACTTTCAGTAATAATTTTGTTTTGAACGCCAATAGTCATCAATCTTCTGTAAGAATAACTTACTTCTCCGTCCATAACGCTTGGCGAGATTTTGGCGACGAATTTGGCTTAATGTATTTTTTAAATGTTGCCAAATTAACGAAAATCTCGCCAAATGAATAAAAATAACGCTACATCAATGCAAATGACGACTAATTCAAGAAAATTCAATGTCTTGGAAAGAATATAAGTATCTACTATAAGAATAACATTTTTTTAACTGTAAAAGTAGTAAATCCATTGCATTATATAAGGAAAGTCACGTGCTGCCCACATCAAATTTTTTCTTTTACATTGGGTACACAATATATCGAAATAAACAACCGGTTTAAATTAAGTAATTTGGTATGCTGTTTTATCGGTGACAATAAAAGTGAACTAAATTTTTGAAAGTTGTAATTTGCTTTAATGCTTTTCCACAATGCCTAAATTTGTCAATTAACAGAAAAAGTCATTGTATATATTTTATGTATTTTTTTAATAACGTTTCTTCTGTTCATATTGCCAGTAACATAATCACAACGGTAATTTATATTTCTAAAGTAGGGTATCGCTACAGAGTGTAATTCTGTTTACAACAATATATAACTTTCATTATGAAGATATAAAACTATTGGGAATTTACTGCGGAACACCTTTTCTATATCCTTTTCTCTTTAATTAATGGATTGTTTAAACAATCTTATGCAGTGGAACTATTTGTGAAGAATTCATTAAAGACTTTTGCACACGTTTTTGTTTTTCTGCTTTGGGAATTTCTAATTTATGCTTCAGTTAAAATGTATCTCTTATATCCAGTTTTAATTGTAATCGTATGTGGCAAAATTTTCTTGAGCTTTACTTCATTGAGCTTTGCATTTGACGATATTATCCAACCGAATATAATAAATGAATAGATACTTTTAGAGAGAGAATACAGAGTATATTATGTAACAAAACTTTATAAATTCGAGAATTTGTTACGAATTTGTGTTTCATGATGTCAGGAATGTCAGGAATTCATTCTATAAAAATTATCGAGAAGCATGATTCTAGCCTATTATATTAGACCAAACGTGCTGCCAACTATACCTACTTGTCTTCATATACCAAATTACTAGAATTATCTTGAACTAGCATTAAAGCCTGTCAAACACAGTTAAACTTTTCAAAACGAAGTTATAATTTCTTTAATGAGTTTCTTTTCTTTAACAATATACACTCAACTGCCAAAAGTCATGGGATACCTCTATAATATCGTCTTGGACCTCCTTAACCTCAGTGAAGTGCAGTAGCTCGACGTGGGATGGACTCAACTAGTAGACGGATGTCTCCAGGATATATGTTCAGCCATGCTGTCTCGATAGCAGGCGATAATTGCGTTGTTGTGGAAGGTGCTGGAATTTGGGTACGAATGACTATTCCGATCATATCCCAGATATGCTCTAAGGGGTTCATGTTTGGTGTTCTAGGTGGCCAAATCATGTGCTGGAATTACCCAGAATGCTCCACAAACAAATCGCGAACAATATGCGTTCGGTGACTTAGAGCAATATTATCTTTGAACATCCCATCGTTATTGGGGTACAGGAAGTACAAGAACGGTTGCAAATGGTCACCAAGCAGCTGAACATAACGAATTCAAATATACCAAATTACTAGAATTATCTTGACCTAGCATTAAAGCCTGTCAAACACAGTTAAACTTTTCAAAACGAAGTTATAATTTCTTTAATGAGTTTCTTTTCTTTAACAATATACACTCAACTGCCAAAAGTCATGGGATACCTCTATAATATCGACTTGGACTTCCTTAACCTCAGTGAAGTGAAGTAGCTCGACGTGGAATGGATTCAACTAGTAGACGGATGTCTCCAGGATATATGTTCAGCCATGCTGTCTCGATAGCAGGCGATAATTGCGTTGTTGTGGAAGGTGCTGGAATTTGGGTACGAATGACTATTCCGATCATATCCCAGATATGCTCTAAGGGGTTCATGTTTGGCGTTCTAGGTGGCCAAATAATGTGCTGGATTTGCCCAGAATGTTCCACAAACCAATCGCGAACAATATGGGTTCGATGACTTAGAGCATTATTATCTTTGAACATCCCATCGTTATTGGGGTACATGAAGTACAAGAACGGCTGCAAATGGTCACCAAGCAGTTGAACATAACGAATTCAAATATACCAAATTACTAGAATTATCTTGACCTAGCATTAAAGCCTGTCAAACACAGTTAAACTTTTCAAAACGAAGTTATAATATCTTTGATGAGTTTCTTTTCTTTAACAATAAACACTCAACTGCCAAAAGTCATTGGATACCTCTATAATATCGTCTTGGACCTCCTTAACCTCAGTGAAGTGAAGTAGCTCGACGTGGGATGGATTCAACTAGTAGACGGATGTCTCCAGGATATATGTTCAGCCATGCTGTCTTGATAGCAGGCGATAATTGCGTTGTTGTGGAAGGTGCTGGAATTTGGGTACGAATGACTATTCCGATCATATCCCAGATATGCTCTAAGGGGTTCATGTTTGGTGTTCCAGGTGGCCAAATCATGTGCTGGAATTGCCCAGAATGCTCCACAAACCAATCACGAACAATATGCGCTCGGTGACTTAGAGCATTATTATCTTTGAACATCCCATCGTTATTGGGGTACATGAAGTGCAAGAACGGCTGCAAATGGCCACCAAGCAGCTGAACATAACGAATTCCTGTCAATGGCCGGTTCAATTTGACCAGAGTACCCAATCGATGCCAAGTAATTTCTGACACACCATTAAGAAACCACCACCAGCTTGCAGAGTGCCTTGTTGACAAATTGGATCCATAGCTTCATGGCAATTGTGCCACACTCGAACGCGACCATCAGCTCGTACTACCAACTGGAAATGTGACTCATCGGACCACGCTATCTTCTTCCAGGCATCTAGGGTCCATTGCATGTGCTCACGAGCCCAGGTGGTGTGCTGAATCAGGTGATGTGCCGTGAGTAAAGGCACTGGAGTCGGTCTTCTGCTGCCATATCCCATCAACACCAAATTTTACTGCACAAACCTCACAGATACGCTTTCAGTGCGTCCCTCACTGAATGTGGTAGTCAGTTGACGCAGTGTAGTTCTTCTGTTAGCACGGACGCTTCTGCTCAGATGTCACTGGCCTCGACCATTCAACAGACGTGACTGCCCACTGCTCAGTCCCTTGTGGAAGGTAATGTCTTACATAAGGTATTCAAATTACATCCTTGACTTTGCCGAGCGAGAAATCTTCAAAATCTCTACAACTTCCGAAATTCTGTGTCGCATGCTCTCCAACTATCATTTCACGTTCTAATTCCATTAATTCTGGAATATTATATTCCATTAATTCTGGAATATCTCTAATTAACACTGATGGCCATTATCACGTTATTTTTTATTCACGTTATTTACGCCATATGTAAATTTTCTTTCTTCTATCCCATGAATTTTGGCATTTGAGTGTAGTCGAATAACATTTTATAACGTGGCGTCGGAGAAGTCCTCCTTTGTGAAGTCTTTGTGTTTCATTGGGTGTTATATTGCCTCCAGTGACACAGCTGGTCAGGGTCCGGGTATCTTCAGCCTCAATTAACGCAGTTAAAAAAATGCTAACTGAATTAAATAATAAAATTGAATTAAATAATTTTATAACTTATATCTATCTATTTATTTTACTTAAACAAAAGTTTAAATTTATACTAAAATGAAGTCTTTGATGACCGTACTAATATTTTCCTTTCAGTAAAAAGTAAGTAACTCTATAACTCAGTGTAGGTAAATCCACTAGAAGTAGTATTATATAAAAAACTATTTAATAAATTACCACCACAACTTTTTAGATGGAGTTTTCAACAACGGCGAAAACTCCATCCTGCAGCTATCTCCTTGTACTTGAGTTCTTGAGTCAGTTGAAAAAAGTTGATTGTTTTACACGATGCAAGTTAAAGTAATAAAAAGTAGTTGACGAATAAAAATGACAGTTCATGTTCTGATCGATAATATTTGAGTTCATGCAGGTGGATTTATTGAACGAGTTGCTATCTCGATCATACAACATCGAGCTGTTTATACTGTTAAACTTACTGAATACAGAATCTCATATTTTTAATGAAGAGTCCTTTATTTTTTATGCGTAAGCTTAAAAAAGTTCTGAAAAATATCCGCCATTGCCTTGCAGTCATTTGAAAAGGCATTTTTAAACAAATCTGAATAGTATAAAATAGAAATTTCAATAAAAGTTTCTTTATTTAGTACTATATTAGAAATAAAAATATTTCATAGAAACCTAAAATTGCTGTCACATTTTTAACAGAAGCGATTATCAAAAGAAATATGTTCATCAATTAAAGATACTTAGTCTTTAAAAACAAGCCCATAGAACTGCAGCATATCTGCCAATTATTGCTTTGAATTCTTCCGAAGACACATAGTAGAATGGAGTTATATGCAGTACAGATTTCGATTGGCTAGTTACAGCATAGAAATTGAGTGCTCTTCGCAGATGCAAAAGTTAATTCAAGAAGTTGAGCTCCGGTTATTGACCGTTTAATGTTAATTTTAGACGATGCAAGTTTGCAGAATGTGTTGGTGTATCAAATTTTACTTTCTCATACTATATAATATAGTACTGGGGTCGTATTGTTTTTACGATACATTTTGACTATTTTCAGAGTAATGTCTGTCTGTGGTCGATTTTTGGTGTATACGATAGCTGTCATGAATATAAATGGATTTTCATCAAATGTTAGATCCTGCTTTGCTCACGAAAGATCTAGAACTAGATGTACTTTTTTGAAATTCGAGCGAAAACTTCAAAATTTAGTCGAAGTTTATATTAATATGGCAGCATAGTGGAAAATTTGACATAATTATGCATAAAATGGGTTAATTAGACTCAATGATAACGAAACTTGACAGTTTTCATGATTGTAATGAAAAACAGCCAAGATATAATTTTTTGTGTACTTGACGTTGTTACCTCCCTGGGGCAAGTTATTCCCCATGGGAGTACATTGTCATGCGTGATATAAATAAAAAATATTTTTAAGTCCTTTACATGGAAAGGTTATATACTATAATTGTGATAATTTAGATCAATAGTATAGGTTTTACACATATTTTCTTGGCCCAACGGCCCTACCATGCTGAAACACCGGTTCTCGTTCGATCATGGAAGTCAAGCAACATCGGTCGCGGTTAGTACTTGGGTGGGTGATCACGTGGGAACACAGCATGCTGTTGGCACATTTCGGGCGCTGTAGCCCGGTGGTTAGCGCTCTGGATTTGCACGCTGCCACAACTGCACCCGTGTTCATGTGGAGTACGATCACGTTAAACATGTGGGTCCGTAAGTCCTTCCGAGAGGTTGGTGGTAGGGGGAGGAGGATATGGTCCCTGTGGATGCCTCCCCCACTGGGTTCTGTTCTAAATTGGGTGGCACTTCCTGGCCGTCCAAACAGTTACCTTACACCTTTCTGATAGGGCGGACGGTCTGGGCCTCAACAACAACAACATATTTTCTTGGAAAATTTGCAATAATAAAAATTACAAGTAACTTAAAAATGCTTTTATGAGAAATTTGATTTGAGCCACACTCAACTCAACTACATTACTAATATATATAAATTATACTTTAGGCATTAAAATAAATTCTGAATTAATAAGAGTCCGATTTAATACGGTACCGTGTTCTATTGGAAATTTGTAGCCGGTTATCTAATACGTCACAATTGCTAGACAATTTATGACATTCTCAGAGATTTCATAAATCATGACCGCACAGTTAGCTTTTGTGGGCATAGTCCTTTCATTATCACAGCGACTACGCATTGCTTGGCGTCATATTCAGTAAAAGCACATACTGCTAAAATATTTAATTTTCTTCTTTGATTTAGTGAGGAACTGTACAGCACTATAACGATTTTCTGCAATGTACTGGTTCTGTATAATGAAATAAGTTTTTTCTTTAATCTCGGAAATAGTACTTAATCGAACTAGCAGAGAAAATAAAATAATGCATTTCAACAGCATTAGACGCTGATTTAGAACAAACGAATTCCTACTAAAGCGTGGTTTGAAAGTAGGTTTGTTTAGGCAAGAGGTTACTAAATTTTAGAGAACTAATATGTAGAACGAAAGTTCGAAAGTCCAGTCATACAGCGTTTATCTGCTATATGCTCCATGGTTTTTCTTGCCTTCAACGTATATATATATATATGGCTCACTTTCTTTAAGGGGCTATGGTACCCGAAAAATCCCATTTTTTATTGTTTTCAAAAAATCATAATTTTCTGATTCCAATGACACCAAATTCATCCTGCTACGTTATATAGAACCGATTGTATTGCAATGTTAAATATCTGATGTGGGCAGCACATGACTTTCCCTGCAGACTTATGTCCAAGTTCTCTTTATTTTAATGAAATGTAATTCACTTTTAATTCAATTTTCATTCTCATTTGGTAACTGGACTTATTTTCAAAGGTGATGTAGAGAAAATATGAAAAACTAAAATATCTCGAGAACGGCTAGTCCAAGTGTAATGGGGTTGGTATTATTCTTTTCTTCGTTAAAAATTATGTATAAAACAAAAATTTAATGGATGCATTTGAGCATACGTAGTTTTTTATTTGAGATTTTGAGATTTTGACGCTTTTTGTGGGCCATTTTGCCAAAAAAGGCAGGTTATTTTTTTCTGAATAGTACCAAAATCTAATCAGCACCAGAGTAACCCACAGACGACTTATATACCGAATATTGTGAAATTCAATCCATTAGTTTTTCAGCTAGAGTGGAAAAAGGCAATTGTTGCTGGTCGTTTCGCAAAAAAGGCGGGTTCTTTTATCCCGAATCGTACTAAAAACTACTCACCGCCAGGAACATACATAGGTGACATCTCTATCAAATTTTATGAATTTAAGTCCATTAGTTTTTCAGTTAGAGGGGATACATACATTGTACAGATAGACAGACACACAAACACACAGACAGATAGCTAGACACACAGACTGACAGATAGACACACAGACAGACACACAGACAAACAGACACGCACACAGAGTCACGCTAAAAATTGTTTTTTCGTATTCTACAGGTCTCGAAACGTATAGATCAGTCGAAAACTCGAGTTGCGATTTTCGGCATGATTCCAATTCTTTCCCTATACATTACCATGTATTACAGGGAAAGTAAATATAGAACTACTGAAGTTGTCACCAGCCATGCTCATTTCCCTCTGCTACTCTCTCAAACACGTGATTATCGTCATTTTTATAAATTTCAATTGATATAAGTCAAATTCTACTGAACGGATATGAATATACAAATTGGAACAATTGTTATATATATATATTTTTCTTTAATTTGTCTTCAGAAGTTGCTAAAATATGTGTTTGTTTTTTATTATTTTTGAAACAATATTTGTGGTGTAAAATCACGTTTTTTTACATTATTTTTTAATAATTTTTTTCTGATTCATATTTACAAATCTCTGGAGACAATTTATTTCTTACATATTTTTATGTTAAAAATATTCAAATTAAAATTTTAGAAAAATTATTTTTCTACTTATATCAACAAGAAAACTTGTCAAATTTTTGAAATTTTAATTTTTAAAAATAATTTCAATTTTTTAAATTTTGAATATCACATTTTGTTTACTATACTTAAAATCTACCTGAATACAAAAAATTACAACTATAACTTCAAAATTGCAGATTTCAGCAATTTTGGGTACCATACCCCCCATAAAATCTTCTAATGAATATATCCAGCGCATAGCCACATCTAGTTATTTCTTATAAATAATCTCAAATTTGCAAGCATATTATAAACGTTCAATTTCCAAATTTTAAAGCGTGTTCAATTCATTAAGTACATAAATCTAACCATTTTTCGCAATAAAAATCTTATTCATGAAATAAAATGTATTTTGCTTCAATTCAAATTATAATCTATATGTTTTACTCATTTTGTGGATTTTTTACTTACATTTCCGAAGGTATACTAATGCCTTTACATGTAAAACACTCTGTTTAATTAAAAGTAATCTAAAACAGTGTTTAGAAGAAAATATAATTTTTCTTCAAGTAGTCTTAGAACTAATTTACTGAATTTTTTCTCCTGTCGCATGCAACTCGGAGCATGAAATATTTCTTTCAGTTTTATGCATAAAGCTTCATTAGAGCTTTTTCTTATTTAATTAAATCCGCAGATATAAAAATGCTTGCAGCTTTATTAACTTGCATTTTTACTTACCGAATACAACATGTTTTATATAGATCAAATTCACAGCAGTGAATCTAATCGAATTTTCAGCTGGTTGTGTGATGAACTTTAAGAGGAGCCAAGTGATATATTATAGGTGATTATCAAAATATGCACATATGTGCTACAGTGCCGGTCCCTCCTATAACGCTTTTACTGCTTTTTAAAGTTATGCGTACCGGTTTTCATATGCTTGTTTAGGATTTAATGTGATGTGGAAACTGTTATAAACTATAACCGTTGCAAATTTCGAACTACGTTTGTTTATGAAATATTCATATGTCTACACTTTAACAATATTGCTGCTGTTAGGTTTTTACTTTTAATAGTATTAAATAAAGATAATATTGGTTTCTCAAATATTTTAATTCCAACGTAAATTTATGTTTAAAACTTTGCGTTTAAAATGCGTTCCAAGTACTTTTGAAAATGTGTCCTTTGTATCTAAAGGTGTGTATCTGTAGGTGCATGAGATGTGGACTTGATAACTCTAGAATTAATGCATTTACCACTAGGGATATCGTTTGTAGGTACATTATATAAAAACTAGAACTAGATAAACATTTTTGTAATTAGTAATATTAGAACAAGGAATAATTGGAATTTCAGATTTTCATATCATTTTCCTATGACGTGACATTGTGTCTAAAGGCGTGTATCTGTAGGTCTATGAAGTGTGGACTTGATAACTCTAGAACTAATGCTTTTACCACTAGGGATATCGTTTGTATAGATACATTATATAGAAACTAGAACGAGATAAAGATTTTTGTAATTAGTAATATTAGAACAAGGAATAACTGGAATTTGAGATTTTCATATAATATTCCTATGACGTGTCCTTTGTATCTAAAGGCGTGTATCTGTAGGTTTATGAGATGTGGACTTGATAAACCTAGAATTAATGCTTTTACCACTAGGGATATCGTTTGTAGATACATTATATAGAAACTAGAACCAGATAAATATTTTTGCAATTAGTAATATTAGAACAAGGAATAATCGGAATTTGAGATTTTCATATAATTTTCCTATGACGAAAGGACAATCCCGAAAACAATGATACTTGCATAATATATTGGGAAATATGATAGTTTCTACTATGCTAAATGTATTTAACACTCTTGCAAAATAAAATAAGATGTTTGTCTGTATATAATCTGCAACAGGAAATCTAAGGATGTGAACAAAATTTGGTACAGATGCACTTCAGAATCCATGACAATACGGCTCGGCGATATATTTTTTAAAATTCGAATTTGTGTTTTTGTTATTTTATGGTGAAGCACGATTTTGAGCAATATTCACACAAATCGGCTCCGTAACGATCACAAATAATATCACAGAGTTTCGAGCTTAGCATATTTAGAAAGATAGAAATAATTTTTTTCTAACGATGTTTTTACCGAATCCGTAGGACGATTCCTTCTTATTTATATATTTTTAATCCTATTTCGTTGCACTCAAAAATGAAAGATTAGCACAATTCTTTACTTTTGCAAGAACGTGGACGTATATCTTCGCATTCTAACAAAAAACATGTAATAACTATATTATTTTATTTTCTGTTAATTTTCAAGCAAACGCATAGAAATTGAAATTTCAGATTTGGATAATAAAATGCGTTTCATTTTTCTCAGTTAACCCGTCGTTATGCAATAATCTTGGCGTTGATAATGCGAAAAAAGACTGTTCGCATGCGTGGATGTAAAACAAGCAATTTGGGAATTGAGTGGTGTTGGATCTGGATCTGTATAATTTAAGTAGAGGGCGCTTGTTTCGGTCTCGGGCAACGCCATCGCAGTGCGTTCTAGTTGCATATATAAATGCGATTTAACCATATGGATGCAATTCATCAGCGTGACACCAACTTAAATATACTTTTAAAACATTTATACAGAACATTTTTGAAAGGACAACTTCTGATCGAAGACTGATATACTTTTATTTTACCTACCATATATAATCATGTAAAGGTAAAGTATTGTGATGGGATCAAAAATTTGACCCCAGAATTTTAAATAATCTACACTTTTGGGCATATCTGATTTCAAATGTCTTTCGCTATCGTTGGGCAAAATAAATTTCGAACAAATTGATAAAATAGAATAAAGTGTGGTATGATTATTGAAATCGCAGAATGTCATAGGTCTATTCGTTTTTTTAAGGAGGAGGGGGGATGGGGATGGAATCGCCTTGTTTTTTACACATTATTATTCTACATTTTTGACATTCCTTAAATTAAGCATCGTATGATTATTAAAATCGAAGAATGTCATAGGTATATTTGTTTTTTTGGAGGGTGGATGGATGAGGCACCCTATTTTTTACACATTATTTCAAAAATCGAAAATACTTTATATAAAGAATAATAGAGGTGTTACGGAATTACATATTTGATATGAGATTTTTTATGGAAACGTGAATACCATAATTTATAAGCCTCGAACATGTTCCGTTCTCGAGATAGTTTAAATATTTTGTTTTATCTAAAATGGAAAATTATTCAAGACAAATAAAATAAATGTTTGTGTGTGTGTGTGTGTGTGTGTGTGTGTCTGTGTTTGTGTGTGTGTGTGTGTCAGTGAGTCTGTGGAGACGATAACTAACGAATGAATGGACTGATTCGAACGAAATTTGGTATACAACTTGCAATCCGTAAACACTGGAAGCGTATTGTTTTTATACGCAATCGAATGCTCAGAACCCCCCCTCAATTTTCGAGTGAAATTTTGAAAAATCATCAAAAAATCAAAACCTCGAATAAAGTTACGCAAATAGACATTTCCTATGTAATTTTTCATTAGAAAACGATTGACATAAAGTTTAGAACGCTAACATGAACCGTTCTCGAGATATTGCACATTTTAAAAAAAAATTATCAAAAAGTCATATAAAATAAAAAATATATATATCCTATTGAGAAACATGTTCACTTCTCATATATAATACCATGCGATAAATTGGGTGACATCATTCTCGTGGATCTAACTCGTTCCATTCATGAGAAAAGGTACTTTGAGTAATACTTTTGTATTTGAACGCCAATATTCATTTATCTGCTGTAAGAATAACTTATTTCTCCGTCTTGGCGAGATTTTGGCGAAAAATTTGGCGGAATGTCGCCAACTCGGCGCGTTTTTTAAATATTGCCAAATTAACGAAAATCTCGCCAAATGGATAAAGATGACGCTACATCAATGAAAATAACGACTCATTGACGAAAATTCAATATCTTTGAAAGAATTAAACTATCAATTATAAGAATAACCTATTATTTTAATGTAAAAGTAGTAAATTCATTGCATTATATAAGGAAAGTCATGTGCTGCCCACATCAGTTTTTTATGATGTAGTTATAAAAAAGCTTTAATTTGTATCCCCCACCTACGAAATTGAAATTTGTTTATCTGTGGGGAAAGTTGTGTGTTCAGGACATTAGATTTTTTGTGTGCTGATCTTTCGCATAATATAAGTAGTATCAAATATTAATATTTGAGAAAGTTCAATGAAAACACACATAACAGATATTTAGCATTGAGGGAAATTAACCTAAATTTATGGCGTAAAATGTTATTAACTTAACAAAATTAACCTTACCTTTTGGTTATAGCCACGTTTTTAGCGCTTCGGTGTTAACGTTGAATTTTGTAAGACGGAATATTTAACGATTATAGTTTTTCTAGTTCCGCAACTACATACTTTAGTTAATCTAAGAAGCTGAAAAAATGCCACAAAAACTTACATCCTTCAAAAGAAGTTTTAGAAGTATTTTAAGATAAAAACGCTATTTTCTCCTAGTAGAACCATTTTAGATAAAGTATAATTAAACATTTTTTCCTACTCATATCATTAATTATATATTCAAGGCACATTTTTATATTAAGCTGAGATGCATTACACGATTACGACACGAAAAATTGTTTTAAGTCATAACATACGCCTAGAGAAACAATTTAAAAATAACTAGAGTAACTATTTTCTATTTTTCAAAATACATGTGAAGATTATTGCAATTAAAATGCTTAAGTGGCTTAACTATAATAATAAAGAGAAGATAAAATATATATTTCCAGTTGTAAACCAGATGAAGTTTATTTGCCCTTATTGGATCTTCAATTTACTCACTAAATCAATTATTCTTAAAATTAGCATCGTGTTTATCATTGGCATCGTGTATGCCTTTGCTTTAATCTGAAATTCTATATTTATAAAGTTCTAAATATAGAATAAAATATAAGATAAAATACTGCAAAACATATAAGTTATTATAACTGAATTATTTAAATGTCCGTCGTCTGTTTCAGTTTTTAGATGAAAATCCAACATACTGACAAGGATATTAGAAGTTGGAGTTTTAAAAAAATATTTACGTGAATTTACGATAATTAACGGATATATTAAAAAAATCTGATGTTGGCAACACATGACTTTCCTTATATAATGCAATGGATTTACTACTTTTACAATAAAAAAAAATCTGATGTGGGCAGGACATGACTTTCCTTATATAATGTAATGAATTTACTACTTTTACAGTAAAAAAATAGGTTTTTTTTATAGTAGATACTTATATTCTTTCCAAGATATTGAATTTTCGTAAATTAGTCGTCATTTTCATTGATTTAGTGTCATTTTTATACATTTGGCGAGATTTTCGTTAATTTGGCTTTAAGAAGTCGAAAGTCGCCAAGTTGCCGATATTCCGCCAAATTCGGCGGTAAAATCTATCTCGCCAAGCGTTATGGACGGAGAAATAAGTTATTCTTACAGCTGATAAATGACATTCGAATACAAAAGTATAACTCAAAGTATCTTTTCTCGTGAATGGAACGAGCTAGATCCACGAGAATGATGTCACCAAATTTATCGCATGATATTACATATGAAAAGTGAACATATTTCTCAACAGTTAATATATTTTATTTTAATTTATAGGTTTTTTTGATAAATTTATTTAAAATATGTGCAATATATCGAGAACGGTTTGTGCTAGCTTTCTACAGTTTACGTCAATCGTTTTCTAGTAAAAATTACATAAGAAATGTCTATTTGAGTAACTTTATTAAAGGTTTTGATTTTTTGCTGATTTTTTCAAAATTTCACTCGAAAATTTAGGGGGGGGGTTGGACATCCGATTGCGTATAAAAACAATAGGCTTCCAGTATTCATGGATTGTGATTTTTGTACCAAATTTTGTTCGAATCGCTCCATTCGTTCGTCAGTTATCGTCTCCACAGACTCACTGACACACACACACAGACATCACTTCAAAATTGTTTGATTCGTGATCAGGGATGCTTGAAACGTGCTCTCCCGTCGAAAACTCGAATTTGAATTTTCGACCCCGTCACAATACTTTCCTTATACATTATGTATATAAGGAAAGTAATAATTACAAAAGTTCTTGCACAACATGTGCAGATCAATTATTTTTTATTGTTCAATAAATTTAGCAGCAGTGAACTATTACAAAATATTATTTGCCCGTTGGCTTGAAACAACCAATCTTATATAACATAATTATAATGTAATTGATAATATTTCCTTTCATTTTAAATTAATCGCACTCGCAGCATAGAATAGTACAGATTGGTGTTTTTCTTATTCACAGATTGAAATCAATCAACAATAGGTCTTAGATTTGGACGATTTGTTAGTGTGAATCAGCTATCACGTTATTTGCGAACTGAGTTAATAAATGTTATTGATCTTCTCGTGGTAAGAAATATATTTACCTCACTCTGAAAACATGACCCTTGGAATAATTTCAAACATCTGGCATTTCGTTAGAGAAGTCAGATTATACTTTTGAAGGCAGGTGACATGCAACCAAATGCTTAAGTTCCAGAATTTGTAACTCATCAATTAAATATTGATACTGCAACGATGTATCGCATTGGAAACGTAGGTGTACCCTCAGGTTACAAGAATGAATACGTATTTCTGAAAAACTAACGCATTTATTTACAAGCACAGAGTAAATAGGAACAAAATACCCCCAAATAGTTCGATACCTATCTCACAGCATCACTAAACAATTGTCAGGTACAATTAAACACCAATTAAATACTCCACTAATTCTCATTACCCTACGGACCCTACTGAATATTTCAAACATTTTTTAAGCAAAGTTAAAATTCACAAATTGCTTCGAAAATTTTAGAAAATATTCAAATTATCACATAAAATGTAGAAGAACATTTTCAGCATAATATGTTGGGTAGTTTTCTACATAAAAATTGTTTAATATAGAAAGAAAAATAAATTCAATTAAAATCTGAATCTTGCTATATTCACCAAAAAAAAAAAAGACAGAGGTATATTTTATTATAAATATCTTTCTAAGAGATTAATTATTACCTTTCTTATATCTGACAAACCAATGTAGCGCTTCAAACGAAATATATTGCAAAAAGTAAAATCCGTGAATACTGGAAGCCCACTGTTTTTAAATGCAATCGAATGTTCAGAACTCCACTAAATTTTCATGTGAAATTTTGAAAAAATCAGCAAAAAATTAAAACCTTTCATAACGTTACGCAATTAGTAATTCTTCATGTAATTATTCATTAGAAAACGATTGACATAAACTTTATAACTTAACTTCTAGTAATACATTCATCTGTTGTACAGTGGTGCTTAAATTAAAGTACATCACGCAGAAAAACAGTATTTTCAAAATAAATGTCTAATGCACCGTAACAACCCCGAATATCACATCCTATTTTGGGTGCATTGATCCTATTTATATGAAAACTTCATGGAAAACTTCACACATAAATAAACAAAAAATTGAAATTTACTTTAAGTGTTTTTATATAAGTCACATTCAAAAAATCTGTTGTGGGTAGCTCATGACTTTCCTTACATAATGACTTCTTTCACGGCAAACTAATGATGTACAAGATCAATAATAAAAAGTTTTCAGCGATGAATATAGCAATCGGCGCTTTTTTATGACAATATACAAATCGATTACGATTTTATGCATATTTAATTTGATACTCAAAAATATTGCAAGCATCTTCTAAGTAATATGGGCCATATCTTAAAGGATTTAGATCATTAGCCAATACCACCTTTTTCTTCATATTGGGGCGATTTTCGTTAATTAAGAGTCGTTTTTGAAAATTTGGTAACATTTTTGTCTATTTGGACATACGCACATACTAATACTCACACTAACATAATACATACATACACATTAGCATGCATACAGATACACACACTAACATATTCACTAACATGCATACACACACTAACATAAAAACAAACAAAAAACCACATTATAAACTTTCGATTCGAGTGTTTTTCCACCGAAAACTCGAATTCAAAATTTTAACCCTTTCTTAAAACTGCCCCTATACATTATAATATTTGTGTATGAAAAGTCAGGCATCTAAAGCATGATGATAGTACAGCATTTTACTAATTATTATCGAACGAATAAGAATGCTACCACAAAATATTTTAAACACATCTACTTTAATTAGGACTTTTAAAAACTGATTTTTGCTGTTTCGTTAGCAAAATGCTAAACTGCATTTAAAAGCATAATTAACGGTTCCAAATGAACACAACAAAGTCTGAATTAAAACCATATAATTCGATTTTCCACTTAACACCAAGTCCTCAGGGGAAGATAACTCCGAAATTTTATCTCATTTGTGGATCTTTTCCGCTAATGAAGATTAAAAAGAGTCGTTGATTTTTAGTATCAAGAGAGTTTGAATTCGACGCAAGTATAATAGGTTACTCCATTTCCTTCGAGATTGTAAAATTCTAAAAGTTAAATTTAAAATGCAAGCATGCATAGCTTCACAATTTCCAGCAACTTCTGGCTAGTATGATAATGTTTGAGTCACGTCAATTAATCACCCTGTGTGAAAGAAAGGGTAAATAAAAGTTCATGGATTTATAAGTTGTTATACAAAGCGAGAAAAACTGAATTTAATGAACTATTTATATATTTTATTTGAATAATATCCTCTGGGCTTTACGAAACCCAGGAAATTGATAAAAAAAGAAAATCCAGTTAAAAAGCGAAATCATTACGAAAACATAAACATTAAGGTAGGATAAATGAGACTTCGGGTTTACTAAGAAAGTCCTTCCAATAATTTTGAAAAGAACGGTCCTTGTTTTAATAAAAGATATTGCAGCACCCCTAGCTAAGGATTTAAAAATTTAGAATTATGAACTCGGCAGCAAAGACAGATGGACGAAAAAGTACATCTGCAAATTTGTAGAACATTATCAAGCGAGTAATAAACGATACCAGGAACGACAAAGTACACTCATTGCCATAAAAGTTTATGCACCAAGAAGTAATTCTGGGATCATAACGAAACTTGGCATGAAGGTATGTGTCAGGCAGATATGCAAATGATTAGAAATACAGGTTGATTGCGCATTGTGTAATGCCATCAGAAGGCATTGACCTTCGGTCTCCTTGGCGTTCAAAAAAGGTACGCAGAAGCTTTTTATCTGTACTTAATCTACTGCAGAGGGACGCTTTTACATTAGGGATGCCTTTACGCCGCAATCAAATACAGCATGATCAGCTGTCAGAGTTCAAGAAGGGAGAAATCATCGAGATGATGGAACTCGAGTGGTCAGCTCGCCTAGTAGCCCGCCACCTAGGCCGTTCTGACTTTTCTGTAAGGAGTTGTTGGGATAAGCGGACGAGAGAGAGGTCTCAACATGGCGGTCAGGCTCAGGACGCCCTCACCTGATCAATATCCGAGAAGACTGTCACATCATCCGACACGCACCCACAGCGCCAACTGCATTATTGTCCACCATCCGGACACAGGAAGCACATTCACTTCGGGAACCTGTGTCTGTCAGTACCATCTCGAGGAGCCTGGCTGAAGGACATTTGATATCGCAGCGCCCGTTACGTGCTGCTAATAACACCCACCTACCGTCGCCTTCGTTTGGAGTGGTGTCGCTGTCGACGGGATTGGATCGCAACCGAATAGAACCTGGTCGTCTTCAGAGACGAATCGAGAATAAATTTGGGAAGTGATGACAACCATGTACATGTGTGGATGCCCTTTGATGAACGTCTCAATCTTGCTTTGGCTTTACAGTAACACTCTTCTCTCACAGCTGGTGTGATGGTATGAGATGCCATCGCATACGACACCTACTCATATCTAATATGGATCTATGGAAACATGACAGCCCAGCTGCACGTTCGTGAAATCCTTCAGCAACATGTGTTGCCTATCAGGGCAGGGCTCCCAGGAGGCATTTTCATCAGGACAATGTTCGGCCACACAGAGCAAGGGTGTCACAGGAATGCTTCTGCCACATTACCACCCTTCCCTGACGTGCCTAATTCCCAGATTTGTCAGCGATCGAGCATGTCTGGAATCACTTAGGACGGAAAGTTGGACAGCCTACGAGTTTGGTCGAACTAGAGGTGTGCTTACAACAACTGTGGAATGAGATGAAGCTGGACACCATACGGGACCTGCATGCCTCAATGCCCGACCGTATTGCATTGTGTATTCACGCTATAGGTTGCACAACAGGGTACTAGAACCTCCATTCATTTGCATTTTTTCCTGTAATAAATGATCCCTTTGCTTTGATTTTGTGTCTCTTACTTATATCAACGTTGCACTCACATATATAAAATTTCGTTCGATTCTGACAACTCCTTCTTGGTGCGCAATTTTTTATGGCAATGAGTGTACGTATACGGAAAAAATAAATATCATGATTAATCGGTTCCTAGATACGCAGTCGTGTGCCAATGCTGCTAAACGTCTCCAAAACGATTTACAGCCGTATGAAAATAATGTCAGTGATTTAGGTGAGGTTGTACATAGCCATCTGTGAAGGTAAAAACTGGTTATAACCTAAATTCCTGTGAAAGTAAGTGTTGTTTATTTTAATACTAGAAAATGTACCCGATATTGCCCACGAGTTAATTGAATTTATCAATCTAAAAAAATAACAAATATTATACATTTTATTCAAATAAATAACAGTAAATGTTGCTTGCAAAGGGGTGATAAAACCCCATCCCCAAATTATGACTCTGAGAAAGCAAACAAGACGACTACACAAAAACTACTACTGCGGCTTAACAAAAAAAGAAAAAAAAATGGATAAAAGTTTCAAAAGGAAACCCTTTTTCTTTAAGAAAGTGAAAACGCGCGTGCTTTAAGCGCATGCACAGGCGTGTTCAACGGACCGCAGAACGTAAATATGACTGTGAGACCAGGATACATTTGGCAGTGCTAATGTACGTAGATTTATAATATCTACCAGGCCGAAAAACAAGACTCATAGGCACCAGTTTACAAAAGACCAGACCCGAGAGGCCAGTAAGAAAATTAATAAAGACACTTAAATTACAAGAGATCAAACCTGAAGTCAGCAGGTTTGTTAAAGAATTAAACAATGAGGAAGCGTTGTTGCATTGCCCTGAGGTCAACCAATGGTATACAGAGGGAGTATCTGGACCTCAGGCGAAACGATGTGGCAACAGGCAGAAATTCAACAGATGATTTTAGATTCCATTAAGTTACACATGCATTGAACAGTTGATATTTCGAAGCGGTGTGAGGAGTCCACTTTAAAAGTGAACTGCGATTCAGATGTTGAGATGTGAAAAGGTGCAGTCATTATTCAGATTCAGACAAGAGTTTATATTAAGAAATAGTGTTGTTGTTGTTGAGACTCAGACCGTTCGACCTACCAGAAAGGTGTAAGGTAACTAATTAAGAAATAGTGTGGAAAAACACTCGATATGCAGTTAGCATTCAAAACTAGAAACAGAGTGACCGTCGACAATGAATGACCGACATTCAGTTCAACGTCTAAAGACAAAAACGAAGGTATACATCAATCAGCTGTTATAAAAGGTCATAATGATTTTAGGTCATAAATGCCTGGTCTCACATACCCAATCTCCTCCTTAAATATATATGTATAATTATTGTAATTTAATCATAATTATAATATGTTTAATAAATAATGTTATAATATGTTTAATAAATAATGAACGGATATATATATTATAATATGCTTAATAAATATTGAACGGATGACTTCTATATTCTTTTCATTTTGTAGCAGTGTGTAATATTTGATGGAGCAACTGTTAAATTATAAACACTGGATTGCCAGTCAGTTTTTTATATCGCAATATAAAATTCATGAAAGGTTTAAACACGCAAAAAGTATACGCCATATTTTAAATTCACGAAAATATGACCAATAACCGTATGGATTACGTACAAAGCTTGTTTGACAGAGAATTTTACTTCCTTCTGAGGATGTCATGATAGAAACTCTGTAATAATATTTTTTGGTCCCCAAGTAGCCAATTTGTCCGAATATCATTCAAAATCAGGTCAAATCATGATAAAACGTACAATAACAACAACAAAAATTGAATTCGAGATGATTAAAAAACAATAACGCCGAGGTGCACCTTTCCGAATCTTGAAGTGTACCAAATTTCATGGCCCATGGCCGTACGATGCTTAGAATTTTTAGAATTCTCCATCTAATGGTAATTCGTTCTATATTTTTAGTGGTAATTCGACTAAAATTTAGTGGTAATTCGACTAAAATTTAGTGGTAATTCGACAAAACTCGAGTGGTAAATCGACTAAACTCGAATTAATGGTAATTCGAGTTTAGTCGGTAATCTCTCATAGCTATAGCCGTAGTAAATATCCTTGAAGGAGGAGAGCATTCGTAACCGTAACAGGTCGGGTACTGTCATGTGGTCAATTTGCTCCTTTTTCGCTTTCCAATATGAACCATATAGATATCCAATATAATTGTTTACGCAATGGAGTGTATAATTCCCAACACTCTTCGCTCTGTCAACGTCACTAGTTTAAGCTACGCGGGAGTACATGCACGCTATTATTACAATTATTAGCTAGCTTATATCAGGAAATTTAAGGCCTGAACTCAAAAAAAGTGTGTTTTATGGGATTCGAAAATTATTCAAAACTGATTCAGAATCTTTATATTTTTTGCACAAATGGGCACGAAACGATTTCTCAGGTCCAAACGTAGCAATTTAAAATAATAAAAGCTATTTTAAAAATACATTTAAATGGTAAGTAAAATAGCTTCGTAAAATTTGAACATTAAAATATATAAATTTCTCGTTATATTAGAAGTTTGCTAGGTTTTCTGATGGCAAAATTGTTTCAAATTGCAATTCACAATTTGATAATCTAGCAGAAGAGCAGTAGTATTTTATGAAATAGTTTAAAATTTTAACAAAATAGTGCTCATTTGCGCCAAATCAACATTGGGGACAAACAATGCTTTAAACATCTAACTATACATAACCTGATAAGAATCCTCGAATTTAAGAAAAGTGATATTCGTCCATTTCTACTTATAACGTTACCGATTCTCTTCTTTCGTATTATATGACCTATTTAGTCATGGTTTTTGAAAATAATTTACTCATGGGCATGAAAAAAAAGAAATCTGATGTGGGCAACACATGACTTTCCTTATATACTGTAATGATTTTACTACTTTTACAGTAAAAAAATAGGTTTTTCTTATAGTAGATACTAATATTCTTTCTAAGATATTGAATTTTCAAAAAATAGTCGTTATTTTCATTGATTTAGCGTCATTTTTATCCATTTGGCCAGATGTTCGCTAATTTGGCAACATTTCAAAAAGTCGCCAAGTTGGCGACATTCCGCCAAAGTCGTCGCCAAAATCTCGCCAAGCGTTATGCACTAAGAAATAAGTTATTCTTACAGCAGATAAATGACTATTGGCGTTCAAATACAAAAGTATTATTCAAAGTATCTTTTTTCATGAATGGAACGAGCTAGATCCACGAGAATGATGTCACCCAATTTATCGCATGGTATTACATATGAAAAGTGAACATGTTTCTTTATAGGATTTTTTTTTTATTTTATATGACTTTTTGATAATTTCTTTGAAAAATGTACAATATCTCGAGAACGGTTCATGTTAGTGTTCTAATATTTATGGCAATCGTTTTCTAATGAAACTTTACATAAGAAATATCTATTTGCGTAACTTTATTAGAGGTTTTGATTTTTTGACGATTTTTTCAAAATTTCATTCGAAAATTTAAGGGGGTTCTGAACATACGAATGCAAATAAAAACAATAGGCTTCCACTGTTTACGGATTGTGATTTTTGTACCAAATTTGATTCAAATCGGTCAATTCGTTCGTCAGTTATCGTCTTCACAGTCTCACTGACACACACACACACACACACACAGAGACATCACTTCAAAAATGTTTGATTCGTGATCAGGGATGCTTGAAACGTGCTCTCCCGTCGAAAACTCGAATTCGAATTCTCGACCCCGTCACATTACTTTCCTTATACATTATGTATATAATGAAAGTAAAAATTGATGTGGGCAACATATGACTTTCCTTATATAATGCAATAAATTTAATCCTTTTACAGTCAAAAATAATGTATAAAATGTAATACTATTTCAAAGTGTCCAATTAACTTATATATCGCAAAACTCTAAATTAACAATCGACATTATTGATTGTATCCTCAATAAACGATATAGTCCATATATTAAAATATTTTTATAATTAATTCATCATTTAGCCGTCGTTTTCATTAATTTAGCGTTAGTTTTATAATTCTGACGACATTTTCGTCAATCTGGGGCGATATATCGCCAAGTTGGCGATACTTTGCTAGATTCTTCGGCACGTCTGCAAACACATCACGAAGTGTTACAGACAAACGGAGAGACGATCATTTTTTATATACTAGAATGCAAGCCCGTCATATGACGGAAGTCAGAATTTGCGAAACTATACTACTCATTTGGCGTCATTTTTATCAATTTCGCGACATTTTTGTCACTTTGGCAATATTTAAAATAGTCGGCAAGTTGGCGAGGTCCCGATAAATTTCTTGCCAAGTATAAGGGGCGGACGGGCGGAGAAATGGATTATTCTTATAGTATACTCTTATGTTCTTTTCAAGATATTGAACTTTCATCAAATAGTCGTCGTTTCATTAATTTAGGGTCAGTTTCATCAATTTGATGAGTTTTTATCAATTGGGTGACATTTTCTTCAATTTGGAAACATTTAAAAAGTCACCAAGTTGGAGATATTCCGAAAAATTGGTCACCAAAATTTTATGCAAACATTACGAACGGGAAAATATGTTATTCTTATATTACTCATAGATTTTTGTATTCTTTCCAACATATTGAATTTTCGTCAATTAGTCGTTATTTTTATAAATTTTGGAGACATTTTCGTTATACATTTCGTATTTGACAATATTTAAAATGTCTCCAAGTTGGTGATATTCTGCAGAATTCGTTGTCAAAATCTCCTCAACCATTATGGATGGAGAAATAAGTTATTCTTACAGCAGATAAATGACTATTGGCGTCCAACTACAAAAGTATTACCCAAAATATATTTTCCCCTGAATGGAACGAGCTAGATCCGCGAGAATGATGTCTCCAAATTTTTTGCATGATTTTACATATGAAAAGTGAACATATTTCACAATAGTTAATAATTTTTTCATGTGATGTTTTGATAAATGTATTTGAAAAATGTGCAATATCTCGAGAACGTTCATGCTAAAGTTCTAAAATTTATGTCAATCATTTTCTAATGAATAATTACATAAAGAATGACTATTTGGGTGAATAATTATATTTGAATGACTTTATGGAAGGTTTTAATTTTTTACTGAATTTTTTGAAAAGTTCACTCGAAAATTTAGTGGGGTTCTGAACATTTGGTTTCATTTAAAAACAATAGGCTTCCAGCATTCACGGATTTTACTTTTTGTGCTATATATCGTTTGAAGCGCTCCATTTGTTTGTCAGATATAACGGTAATAATTAAACTCTTAGAAAGTTATATTTATTATAAAATATACCTATATTTTCTTTCTGGAGAATATAGCAAGAGTCAGAATTTAATTGAATTGGTTTTTCTACCTATATTAAACAGTATTTATTTAAAAACCTACCCAAAATATTTTGCTGAAAAATTTTCTCTACATTTTAAGTAATAATTTGAATATTTTCTAGATTGTTCGAAGCAATTTGTGAATTTTAGTTCTGCTTAAAATATATTTGAAAAATTAGGTTCTATAGGGTTAAGTGCATATCATTTTTTCAACCCGAGTTCAATTCGGAACTAATTGGGTGGGATTATTCATTTTTGTTCCCACATGTCCCACAGACCGTCTGAACAACATAATAAAATTTAATTTCGATGAAGTCATTTTTACGGCAGTGATCTTGCTAACGGACAGACAGACATACAGAATGGCGAAAGCCATAAACACTTTTCAACTATGTTGGAAAGTGTTAAAAACTGAGTCGGAATAGGGAGTTATATGCGAACATAAAAATAAAATAAACATACTAAACTAAGTGGTTATCACTTTCTGCACTTCCCATGAAATGCCGCTACCTCAGTTACTTGATTTCCCGAGATTCTCTGAAGTCGATTTACCGTACCTCATTGGATGTATAACCGTTCCTTTACTTAATTAAAGCTCACACACCTCATCTGCACCCCAGTGACAACTTCGTACAGAACGGACGAATCTTACTAAGAAATAGTATACTCTATCGAACGTTAATTACGCAGTATCAAATGCCTGGAGATGGATACATCTTTTGCTCAGCGTCATGATGCTGGTTTTCGACTCTTCGACCACGGGATCGAACCCCGGAACTGCCAAGTTGATAATTTTACTTTCTCACTACATTTTCATCTATATGCCTTAGCATAGTAAAGATATATGACAGCGTAATATGGCAAACTAGAATTTCCTGTTTTAATATGGAAATCAACATGAAAATGAAAGTATGATGGAGCACCACATAATTTCCTTGATGGTATTGTCTCCTTTATGACGGGATTGAAGTAAATTACTCTGTATTAAGGTTATAATAGTTACTCTAGTTATTTTTAAATTGTTTCTCTAGACGTATGTTATGACTTAAAACAATTTTTCTCGTCGTAATCGTGTAATGCATCTCAGCGTAATATGAAAATGTGCCTTGAATATATAATTAATGATAGGAGTAGAAAAAATGCTTAATTATAATTTATCTAAAATGGTTCTACTGCGAGAAAAAAACGTTTTTATCGTAAAAATACTTCTAAAACTTCTTTAGAACGATGAGCTCACGGTAAGTTTTTGTGGCATTTTTTCAGCTTCTTAGATTAACTTAAGTATGTAGTTGAGGAACTAGCAAAACTATAGTCGTTAAGTATTCCTTCTTACAAAATTCAACGTTAAAACCGAAACGCTAAAAACGTGGCTATAACCAAAAAGTAAGGTTGATTTTATTAGTTTAATAACATTTTGCGCGAGAAATTTAGCTGAATTTCCAGCAATGTTCAATATCTGGAATGTGTGTTTTCATTCAACTTTCTTAAATATTAGTATTTGATACTACTTGTATCATGCTAAAGATCAGTACACAAAAAATCTAATGTGTTCAACACATAACTATCACCACAGATAAAAAAATTGCAATTTTGTAGGCGGGGGATAGAAATTACAGCGTTTCTATAACTACATCATAAAAAACAACTACATTGTGGCGATTGTGCGTCGCCGGGCCCCGAACCAGGGACCCTTTGCTACGAAGACCAACATTATAATCACTGAGCTAACGCTAGCTCCTCCTCTGTTCTTATAATTCGGGTACAGGTTCCAAGCATCTTTGATCAGATGTCTTTGCTTCCGCACACTCCCCCCGCTGATGATGAAGGCCGGGAGGCGTGTCGCCTCGGGCGTGGCGGTCAGTCGTGGTCAACCAGGAAGGGAGTGTCAAGGCTTCTGACTCCGTGTGGTGCTGCCATCTCGTGTTGAGACGGTGAGATCGTTGGAGAGGAAGGTTGCGTGTTTCAAACATCCAGTCATCATTGTGGCGATTGTGCGTCGCCGGGCCCCGAACCAGGGACCCTTTGCTTCGTAGACCGACATTATAATCACTGAGCAAAAGCTAGCTCCTCCTCTGTTCTTATAATTCGGGTACAGGTTCCAAGCATCTTTGAACAGATGTCTTTGCTGCCGCAACATCATAAAAAATCTGATGTGGGCAGCACATGACTTTCCCTGCAGACTTAATTTCATATTTTCTTTATTTCATTAATAATTCATTAGATTGAGTTCAATTACACCAAATAACACTAAATTTGCATGTTTTATTCAATTTTTGTTTTTATTTAGTAATTGGACTTTTTCCGATAGCTGCGTAATAAAAATGCAAGAAATCTCAAATATCTTGAAAACGGTTAACCCTAAAGTATAATGGAGTGTGTTATATTCTTTTCCTCGTCAAAAATTGCGTATAAAACAAGAGTTTAATTGATACATTTCCGCATACGTAGGCTTTTTTTTTCGTTTTAGATTTTGGCGATTTCTGCGGGCCATTTTTTAAAAAAAGGCATGTTGTTATTTTCTGAATCGTACCAAAATCTAATGGGCACCAGAGTGTCCTATAAGTAACTTATTTACCAAATATTGTGAAATTTGGTCAATTGGTATTTCAACTACGGTGGCCACATAAAATTTTTGCGGGCCATTTCGTAAAAAAGGAGGATTCTTCCTTTCCGAATCGTACCAAATTCTAATCACAGCAGAGTATTCAACAAGTAACTTATCTACCAAATTTTGTAAAATTTAGTTAATTAGTATTTTAGCAAGAGCGGATAAATGAAATTTTAAAGGGCCATTTCGCAAAAAAAGGCGGGTTCTGTTTTTACGAATCGTACCAAAAACTAATCAGCACCAGGCTCACATACAAATGACGTATCTACCAAAATTTTATGAAATTCGGTCCATTAGTTTTTAAGTTAGAGTTGATACATACATTGCACAGACACACACACAGACAGATAGACAGACACACAAACAGACAGACAGACAGGCACACACAGACAGACGTCACGCTAAAAATAGTTTTTCCGTATTCTAGAGGGCCTCGAAACTTTGTAAATCCGTCGAAAACTCGAGTTGTAATTTTTGTTATGATTCCAATATTTTCCCTATACATTACCATGTATTGCAGGGAAAGTAAAAGTATAACTCCATCATAATACATAACTGCATCATAAATATAACTACATCCTTTATAACTACATCATAAAACACCAATAGCCTTACTGATGTTATCAATTAAAGTAAGCATTCTAAATTTTTCTCATAACTGTTTCAAGAGCTATCGCACTCACCGTCCAAAATGATAACTAGTAGTAAGCAATAACGTTAATTTATTTAGGATTAAAAGCACTTACAAAGTATTCAGTCGCTTGATAATAATAAAAATTAACATTTTTAAAATTATTTTCTCTGTTTTAGAATAAAGAACGCGCAGTATGTCAAGAACAAAACAGTTCTTCAGCAGTTTTGCAAGTTATATAAATCTCTTATAAATGAAACGATTTTATTAATTATTTGAAACAGATATTTTCAAATAATTTTAAACATAATTTTGATATTATAATTGTTTATGTTTCTGAAAAAAAAAGTTTAAAAAATGTGTAGGTGTTTGAAAGCCCTCAGCTTGAGATCTTCAATAATAAATAAGCATTTAAGATTTATTACGGAATTTTTGATTGGAGAAATCGCTCCAAGTCAGCTCATTTTTCTTCATTTCGTCAAAAGATAGAAAGCTCTATAAGGAAAAACATAAAACGTCTTATATCCCTTTCGGGACGGCGGCATTCCGGAGCTGTCGCGGCCCAAAGGACGACGCGCTTCACTTCCGAACTGGTCGAAAAGGACGGCGCATTTTTTGCGCTAAGACTAACTCTCGAAAAAAATTCACTAAAAATCACCTATTCAACACAGAAATCTACTTTTTACAGGAATAAAAGAAATATTTATGTTCTATTTGATGTATAATTTTCATACAAATCTGAATACAAAATACTCGTTAGTTGCTCCCACTCTTTTATCCGAAATAAACGAATAATTTCACTGCCTCTAAAACCCAAACAAAAAAAATACTCTCTTATATTCCTATGATTCACCATCGAAATCATAACGCTGAAATAAAAGTAAAAACCGAAACTCAATTATAAAATTGTTGATGCTACGAGAATTGCTCTGTTTGTTTATGTTACAAAATGATTTTCACCGCTCCAAATGGAGAAATAATTCATTCGATCCTCTTCTGCCAAGGTCATGTCTCTGCAAAATGCATTGAAGTTAGTTCCATGGACAAGTAACGCCATCTAGTTCACAAATTAAAACGTTCTGCGTAGTGGCACTTATACGTGCCACTATCCGCTTGCGGTAAAATTTCCTCTGGCCCGAATGAGTGCCGTTCGTCCTTGAATGCATGTTCGCATCTGGCACCTGGGCGTGCCGTTCGTCGCGAAAGGGATATCTCAAGAATCGCTCATGCAAACATTTAAATGAAGCATTTTCTCATTTGAAAATAGTGAGTATATTTTATTAGCTTTGAATATTTTTTCCATTTTAGATCGAAAGAATATTTAAAATATAGTTCGAGACTTATAAATTATGGTATTCCATAAAAAATCTCATATCAAATATCTATTTTCATAACACTTCCATTAGTCTTTATAACTTATTTTGATTTTTAAATAATGTGTAAAAAAAGGATACCTCATTCCACCTTAAAAAAAAATAGACATATGCGATTCTTCGATTTTAATAATCGTATCACACTTTATTGTATTTTCTCAATTTGTTCGAATTTTATATTGCCCAACGATAGCCAAAGGCAGATAGGATTGAAGCTATGTTTGATTTGAATTCAGTTATGCTCAAATGTCTAGATTAATCAAAATCCCGCGGTCAAATTTTGATCCCACCACGATACTTTACCTTTACATCACTATGTATGGTAGGTAAATTAAAAAGTATATCAGACTTCGATCATAAGTTGTCCTCTCATAAATGTTGTGAAAAAGTCTTTAAAAGTATACTTAAGTTGGTGTCACGCTGGTGAATTGCATTCATATGGTTAAATCGCATTTACATATGCAACTGGAACGCATTGCGATGGCGTTGCCAGAGACCAAAATAAGTGCCCGCTACTTAAATTATATAGATCCAGATCCAACACCACTCAATTCCCAAATTGCTTGCAAATCCACGCATGCAAACAGTCTTTTTTCTCATTATCAACGCCAAGATCATTACATAACGACGGGTAAAGGGAGAAAAATGAAACGCATTTTATTATCCTAATCCGAAATTTCAATTTCTATGCGTTTGCTTGAAAATTAGCAGAAAATTAAATTATATAGTTTTTACATGCGTTTTGTTTGAATGCGATGATATACGTCCACGTCTTTGCAAAAGTAAAGAATTGTGCTAATCTTTCATTTTCACATGCAACGAAATAGGATTAAAAATACATGAATAAGAAGGAATCGCCCTACGGATTCGGTTCAAACATCGTTAGAAAGAAATTCATTCGATTTTTCCAAGCATGCCAGGATTTAAACACTGTGATACTATTTTTGATCGTTAAGGAACCGATTTGTGTGAATATTGCTCAAAATCGTGCTTCACCGTAAAATAACTAAAAAACTAATTCGAATTCAAAAGAAATTTCACTGAACCGTACAGTCCTGGATCCTGAAGTACATCTTTACCAAATTTTATTCATTTCCTTAGATTTCCCGCTGCAGACGACATACAAACAAACATCTTATTTTATTATGCAAGGGTGTTACATACATTTAGCATAGTAGAAACTATCATATTTTCCAATATATTATGTAAGTGTCAGGGTACTCGGGATTATCCTTTCCTCATAGGAAAATGATACGAAAATTTGAAATTCCGATTATTCCTTGTTCTAATATTACTAATTGTAAAAATGCTTGTTTAGTTCGAGTTTCTATGTAATATATCTCTACAAACGATATCCCTTAATGGTAAAAGCATTAGGTATAGAGGCATTAAGTCTACATCTCACAGACCTACAGATACACACCTTCAGCTACAAAGAATTGGATACCTTTACAAAAGTGCTTGATACGCCTTTTAAACGGAAAGTTTTAAACGTAAATTTTCGTTGAAATTAAAATATTTGGAAAACTAATATTTTCTTTATTTAATATTATTAAAAATGAAAACCTAACAGCCCCAAGAATATTTTGATAAAATATTTTGATATATTTTGATAAAATAAGCAGCCATAATACATCACTTGGCTCCTCTTAAAAGTCATCACACAGCCTGCTGAAAATTCGATTAGATTCAATGCTGTTAATTTGATCTTCATAAAACCTGTTGTATTTGGTACGTAAAAATGCAAGTTAATAAAGCTGCAAGCATTTTTATATTTGCGGATTTAATTAAATAAGGAAAAGCTCTAATGAAGCTTCATGCAATTAACTGAAAGAAATATTTCATGCTCCGAGTTGCACACGACAGGAAAAAAAAATTCGGTAAATTAGTTCCAAGACTACTTTAAGAAAAATGATATTTTCTTCTAAACAATGTTTTAGATTACTTTTAATTAAACAGAGTGTTTTACATATAATGGCATTAGTACACCTTCGGAAATGTAAGTAAAAAATCTACAAAGTGAGTAAAGCATATAGTTTATACTTTGAAATGAAGCACAATACATTTTATTTCATGAATAAGATTTTTATTACGAAAAATGGTTAGATTTATGTACTTAATGAATTGAACATGCCTTCAATTTTTGAAATTGAACTTTATGTTTGTAAAGTTAAGTGCGAGATTATCTATAAGAAATTGCTAAATGTGTCTGTATTAGCATGCGCTAGATACATTTATTAGAAGATGTAAGGAAACTGGATTATATATATATATATGTGTTAAATGCAAGAAAAACTATGGTGTATAAAGCGGTCAGACGCTGTATGACTGGACGCTCGATCTTTCGCTTTACATATTTTTTCGCTACAATTTAGTAACCATTTGCCTAAACAAACCTACTTTCAAATCATGCTTTAGTTGGAATTCATTTATTCTAAATCAGCGACTAATGCTGTTTAAATAAATTATTTCATTTTCTCTGCTAGTCCGATTGAGTACTATTTCTGAGATTAAAAAACATATTTCAATGTACCAGTACATTGCGGAAAATCTTCATAGTGCTGCATAGTTCCTCACTATATCAAAGAAGAAAATTAAGTATTTTAGCAATATATGCATTTACTGAATGTAACGCCACGCAATGCGTCGCTAATGAAAGGCGTATACAAACAGGGGCCAACTGTGTGGTCATGATTTATGAAATCTCTGAGACTACCATGAATTGCCTAGCAATTGTGACGTAATTGAGATCCCGCTACAAATTTCCGATACAATGATGTACCATAATAAATCGGAATCTTATTAATTCAAAATTTATTTTTAATACATAAAATATAATGTATATATTTCAGTAGTGTAGGAGATAGGCACATTTGAAGAAAAAAGTTTGATGACCGGAAAATTACCTTTTCACCAGTTAACCTCTAAGACTTTTTTACACGAAGTAATTTAATTGAAGTGTGGATCAGCTCAAGTTTCTCATAGCAGCATTTTTAAGTTACATGTGATTTTTTTTTATTTCAAATTTTCCCAGAAAATATGTGAAAAATCTGTACTGTTGATCTAAATTATCACAATTATAGCATGTAATCCATCAATTTAAAGTACTTTAAAATCTTTTGGTTGATATCAAGTATGACAATGTACTCCCTAGGGGAATAAATTGCCCCCGAGAGGTAAGAACGTCACGTACACAAAAAATTATATCTCGGCTATGTTTCATTACAATTATTAAAATTATTAAGTTTAGTGATCATTGAGCTATGATTAACCCATTTTATACATGATTAAGTCAAATGTTTCCTATGCTGCCATGTTAAGAAAATATGAACTGCTGAAATTATGCTGCCATGTTAAGAAAATATAAAGAAAATATTAAGAAAATATAAAGAGCGAAAACTGCGACTAAATTTCGAAGTTTTCGCTCGAATTTCAAAAAAGTACATCTAGTTCTGATGTTTCGTTAACAAAGCAGGATCTAATATTTGATGAAAATCCATTAACATTCATGGCAGCTATTGAATACACAAAAAAATCGACCACATATAGACATTACTCTGAAAAAAGTCAAAATGTGTTCAAATGGTCCTAAAATATATGTTGACATCAAAATTTAGGCATAGAAATTCTTCGTGAAAGCAGTACTTACTCTGTACTATGGGTGTACTATGGGATGAGAAAGTAAAAATTGATACGCCAACATATTCTGAAAACTTGAGTCGTCTAATATTAAAAAGCTGAAAATAATTGGAGTTTAACTTCTTTAAATAACTTTTACATCTGCTAAGAGCACTCAATTTCTAGGCTGTAACTAGCCAATCAAAATCTGTACTGCATATAAATTAATTTTACTATGTGTCTTCGGAAGAATTCAAAGCAATAATTGGCAGATATGTTGCAGTTATATGGGTTTACTTTTAAAGACTTAATATGTTTAACTGATGAACATATTTCTTCTTATAATTGAATTGCTTCTGATAAAAGTATAACTGCAATTCTAGCTTTCTATGAAATATTTTTAGTTCTAATATAGTACTAAATAAAGTAACTTTTATTGAAATATCTATTTTCTAATATTCAGATTTGTTTAAAAATGTCTTCTCAAATGACTGAAAAGCAATGGGGGATATTTTTTGCAGCACTTTTTTAAGCTAAAGCATAAAAAGTGGGGACTCTTCATTGACAGTATTAGATACTGTATTTAATAAGTTTAACAGTATAAACATCCCGATGTTGTATGATCAAGAAAACAATCCGTTCAATAAATTCACCTGCTTGAACTGAAGGTTTATCAAACAGAACATTATGCAAATGACTGTAAAGCAATGGCGGATATTTGTCAGCACGTACGAAAAATCAGTCAGTACGCATAAGGCTTACACATAAAAAGAAGTGGGGACTCTTCATTGAAAGTAATCAAGATAACAACTTGAGAGACCAGAAATAGATCTCGCATTTGATGAGACACTTTTATGTACAAATTTATGGTGGCCAAAACGGCGAACAATACTTGTAGTCTAGCTGGCACCAAGTTTATAACCCCGTGAACCTAAAGGTCATAAAACCACAAATTTAGGGGTGCCATGACAGAGGGGGCCGAGTTGGGCATTACGAGATGTGGAATGGTTCGATTGGCTAAAGGAGTAACCAGTGATAAAAAGAAGATTGTTACGTCAAACTCAATGCGGCAAATGGAAGAAAAGGGGGTGTTACCCCCCACCCCCGAGGTAACCACAACCAGTGACCCGAGAACGAGAGAAGACAATTATGAAGATTTGACTTAAGAGCAAACTTGTGCACAGAAAGGGATACTAACATGACTTGGAACAGATAACTTGTATAATACGACTTAAGATAACTTGGAGACGATGACTGGATTTGGTGAATTCAGACTTGTAGAGTGTCCCGTAGAGATTCCAAAATAATGGAGATATATTGATGCGTGAGTGCAATCAGAGTACGAGAAGGAGCCACACACCAAAGAGTTATGGCGAGTACAAATAACTGATGCAAGCATTTGATATATAATCAAAGCCCAAGGCCGAAATTGAAGGTATGTGCCCATTGAAAATGATATCTGATCATAACCACTATTTAAGATTTTCCGTTTTGGTCACATATGTTCCCTCCGCTGAAATAATATAATTAAATAATGTAATTGAATTTAATTAAGATTTATGTTGTTAATAAATGTTTTATTGTTAAAGTTTAAATGTTGCAGTCAATGAGTATTATAATAATTAATAATTCCTTTACAGGACTCACACGAAAGTTAAATTATTGGAGGGTTTTATATAGCGGCCCAACTAGCAATGTACGATTTCAATAATAAGTCCACTAATATGAGAATTTACGGCAATGTTAAGATATGGTGATTATTAATAATTAATGGTAATGTTAACTTAAATTTATATTTTTTTTTGTCCCACAGAACTCGTTCAATAAATTCACCTGCTTAAACTGAATGTTCATCAAACAGAACATTCTGGAAATGACTGTAAAGCAATGGCGGATATTTGTCAGCATGCATGAAAAATCAGTCAGCACGCATAAAACTTGCAAATAAAAAAAAGTGGGAATTGGGATAACTTTAAAAATATCACGGCTGAATGTATCGCATTTTAGAAATGTTTAAATAAAATTGTATTGCAATTGGAAAGTGTTTCATAATCAATGCTTTATGCGTGATTGATCTTTATTGTTATTCAACTACTTTTTAGTACTACAACTTGCATCTTGTAAAACAATCAACTTTTTAAACTGACTTAAGAACACAAATATAAGGAGATAGTCGCAGTATGAATTTTTCGACTTTCTTGAAAACTCCATCTAAAAGGGAGGTGTAGTGGTAATACGAGTACATTAATTGCTTATTTAATTAATATTATTTTTAGTGGATTTACCTGTTTAGTGGATTTACCTACACTGCGTTGCAGAATTATTTACTTTTTACTGAAAGGAAAATATTAGGACGTTCATCAAAGACTTCATTTTAGTATAAATTTAATCCTTTATTTAAGTAAAATGAATAGTTAGATATGAGTTATAAAATTATTTAATTCACTTGTAGCATGTTTTAACTGCGTTAATCGAGGCTGACGATGCACAGCCCCTGACCAGCTGTGTCACTGGGGGCGATGTAACAAGCAATAAAAGGCAAATACTTTACAAAGGAGGGCTTCCCCGAAGCCATGTTATAAAATGTTACTCAACCACACTCAAATGCCAAAATTCATTAGATAGAAGAATGAAAATTTGCATGTGGCGCTCACATCGCGCTAAAAAGTTATAAAAAGTCAGATGGTTGTGAGTGTTGTCTGTTGGACTCTTGAATGCCTTGTGAAGCGTTAAATAACGTGATAATAGCTAACCTATGGGAATTAAAGGAATTTCAACATGGAAAGATAGCTGGAGCTCAACGCATGGGGCATAGCGTTTCGGAAGTAGTTGAGACTTTGAAGATGTCTCGCTTGACAGTGTCAATGGTGTATCGAGATAACCTCATGGAAGACAGTACCTCACGCAAGGGACTGCGCAGTAGGCATAAACGTCTGCTGAATGATCGAGACCAGCGACATCTGAGCAGAAGTGTCCTTGCTAACACTGCGTCAACTGACTACCACATTAAATAAATGAAGCACTAGAACCGTATCTGTGAGGTCTGTGCAACAAAATTGGCGTTGATGGGATACGTCAGAAGAAGACAGACTCGAGTGCCTTTACTCTCAGCACATCATCTGATTACCCCCTACAAGGAACTGCGCAATGGGCAGCCACGCCTGTTGAATGATCGAGCCCAGCGACATCTGAGCAGAAGCGACTGACTACCACATTCAGTGAGGGACGCACTGGAAGCGTATCTATGAGATTTGTGCAGCGAAATTTGGCGTTGATAAGATATATCAGCGGAAGACCGACTCGAGTGCCTTTACTCACAGCACATCACCTGATTCAGCGCATCACCTGGGCTCGCGAACACATGCAATAGGCTCTAGATGACTGAAAGAAGATAGCGTTGTCCAGTGCATCACTTTTCCAGTTGGAACGAGCTGATGGTCGCTGTCGGGTGTGACGCAAATGCAATGAGGCTATGGATTCAACTTGTCAAGAAGGCACTGTGCAAGCTGGTGATGGTTCCTTAATGGTGTGTGAGTGTTTACTTGGCATGGATTGAATCTTTTGGTCAAATTGAACCGGCCACTGATAGGAAATCGCTAAGTTCGGCTGCTTGGTGACCATTTGCAGCCATTCATGTATTTTACGTATTCATATTTCATGCAGTCATTCATGTATATCATGTATCATGCATTTCACGTATGCTCCAATAACAATGGGATGTTTATGAGATTTATGGGATGTTGCTCGTGATTAGTTTGAGGAGCATTCTGGATAATTCCAGCACATAATTTGGCCACCTAGATCACCAAACATGAACCCCTTGGAGCATATCTGAGATATGATTAAAAGAGTCATTCGTGCCTAAATTTCAGCACCTACCACAACCACGTAATTATGGACTGCTAACGAGACAGCATAGTTGAATATACAGGGGGTGTCCCAAAAACATTGACCTCGGCTTTTATTCTTTAAATATTGATCTTAGACATATATAATAAATTATAAAGTTGCGTAAAAAAGAGTACTTAATTTTATGAAATTGATTAAAATTTTCAGGACATTAAATTTGGAGAAATAGAAAATTTAAATTTTCATACGGCCCCCGTACAAAAACATTTCCAATGATTAAAATGTGCCCCATATACTAATAAGGTGATGTATAAAATTTCAGCAATGCATCATAAAAAGTCCCAGAGATATGTTTAAACAAAGTTGTTGAGGGATTAATCACAAATTAAAACGTAAATATTTACAGCAAGAGTGCAAATGGCGCAACGCAGAAATGCATCATAGGCAAATAAAATTTTAATCGATTTCATAAAATTCTGTACCTTTTTTGTGTATGTAATTTATTATATATGTCTAAGATCAATATTTAAGGAATAAAAGTCAAGGTCAATGTTTTTGGGACACCCTGTATACCCTGGAGACATCCGCCGACTAGTTGAGAGTTTACGTCAAGTTCTTGCACTTCGATTTAAAGGAGGCCAAACATGATATTAGAGAGGTATTCCGTGACTTTTGGCAGTTGAGTATATATTGTTAAAGAAAACAAACTCATTAAAATAGTTATAACTTCATTTTTAAAAGTTTAACTGTATTTGACATGCAGGTTTCTATGCTAGTGCAAGATAATTCTAGTAATTTGTTAAATGAAGACTTGTAGATGTAGTTGGCAGCACGTTTTACGTAATGTAATTTGCCAGAATCAAATTTTTGAATAATTTTTATGGAATATATTCCTGACATCATGAAACACAACTTCTTATCAAAATCTCGAATTCATAAATTTGTGTTTATATAATGTTCTTTGTATTCTCTAAAAGTTCTCTATTCATTTATTATATTCAGTTGCCTAATATCGTTAAAAAAGTTATTACTTCATTTTTAAAAGTTTCATTGTGTTTGACATGTTTAAATGCCAATGAAAGATAATTCTAGTAATTTGTTAAGTGGATACTAGTAGATGTAGTTAGCAGCACGTTTGGTCTAATTTAATGGGACAGAATCATGCTTCTCGATAATTTTTATAGAATGGATTCCTGACGTCATGAAATACAAACTCTTATCAAAATCTCGAATTCATAAACTTTTGTTTACAAAACGTTCTTTGTATTCTCTAAGAGTTCTCTATTCATTTATTATATTCGGTTGCATAATATTGTCAAATACACAGTTCTTAGAAAATTTTGTCAAATACAATTACAATTAAAACTGCAAATAATAGATAAATATTAACTGAAGCATAAATTAGAAATTCCCAAAGGAGAATAACAAAAACGTTTGCAAACTTCTCTAATGAAATCTTCACAAGTAGTTCAACTGCATAAGTTTGTTAATTCAATCCATTAATTAAAGAGAAAAGGATGAGAAAGGAGAAAATTTTGTCAAATACAATTACAATTAAAACTGCAAATAATAGATAAATATTAACTGAAGCATAAATTAGAAATTCCCAAAGGAGAATAACAAAAACGTTTGCAAACTTCTCTAATGAAATCTTCACAAGTAGTTCAACTGCATAAGTTTGTTAATTCAATCCATTAATTAAAGAGAAAAGGATGTAGAAAAGGTGTTTCACCATAAATTCCCAATCATTTTATATCTTAATAATGAAAGTTATATATTGTTGCAGAAAAAATTACACTCTATAGTGATACCCTACTTAGAAATATACATTACCGTTGTGATTATTTTACTGGCAATATGAACAGAAAAGACGTTAATAAAAAAAATACAAAAAATATATGTGATGGCTTTTTCTGTTAATGGACAAATTTAGGCATTGTGGAATAGCGTTAAAGCAAATTACAGCTTTCTGAAATTTAGTTTACTTTTTATTGTCACCAATAAAACGGCATACCAAATTATTTAATTAAAACTGTTTGTGTATTTCGATATATCGTGTACCCTGTGGAAAAGGGGAAAACATTTGATGTGGACAGTCAATTATTTTCCTTATAAACTAAATTGCATTTAACCGAGTTTAATTATCCAAATAGATATGTATACTTATTTGAAATAATATCCATTTTGCATAATACATGTAATTTCAATACGTCCTCAAGTCAGCATAATTAAAAATAAATAAATATTTCAAGAACAGTATATCTTAAAGTAATGATGGTTGGTCTTACTCATTTATAGTAAACAATTACATTCAATGTAAGCCTTATGAATATTGTTTAGTATATTTATTTTTTTATTTAAAATTTGGTGACTGCTGGGGGTCATTTTGCAAAAAATATCGATTCTATTTTCCCAAATCATACTAAAAACTAATCAGGATAACCCACATACCTACCGAATTTTGTGACATTTCATCAAATAGTTTTTAATTTAGGGTAGGTACATATAGATACATAAACATGCACACACAGACCTCATACAAAAAATAGTGTATTCCTGTTCTAGAGTGTCTAAAAGGTGCAGATCAGTTGAAAACTCAAATATGGATTTTCGATCCAATTCTATTAACTTCCTTACATGTTATCTCATTATTTATTGCATTCAAATAATAATGTAAAAAAAGCTTTAGAAACGTCTGTAAGCACAAATAACCAACTTTTTGGTTCTCTTGCATTGACGAAGGGAATCCAACATATCCTCGAAATAGTTGTATGCTGCATTATCATTCAATATGTGCTTATAGATGTTGCTCAAATTTACCTCATCATTTCGCACAAAATGTGTGTAACTTATTGAATACTAAATATATTCCTGCTATAATATCGCAGATGGAAAATTTCGATAGGATAATAATTTCCACCTTGAAAGAAGACCAAAGTAATAACAAAAGTATAACGCTATTCCCTCTTTGCTTTCTTAATGGAAAATTTTATTAACTACATCCGCATTCTCCGCTTAGAATAATCTTTAAACTTCAGCTGAAGCATAAAGTTAAAGATCCACAAGGCAGGAAAACAAAAACACCCTAGAATGCCTCTAATGAATTCTTGGTCAATAACGAAACTGCATAAGCTTGTTTATTCGATCAATGGATAAAGAGAGGATTTCAAGCAGTAAGTTTCCCAATAGTTTTATAAGTTATTAATGAAAGTTGGAACAAATGCCTTGAGTCGGATGTCTTGAGACTTTTTCATGCAAATTGTTTTTCATAAACAGAAAATTAAAGCAATTTATACTTTACACAACTTTCTTAATATTGTTACGCAGTATCGCCTGAAATTATGGGTGTACTGCCAGGATATTAGATTGAGTAACGCGGATAAGTAACACGTTTAACATAAACAGCATTATACAGCAAATATCTAGATAACTATCTCAAAGCATCGCTTAAAAACTCTCAGTTACATTAAACAGTAGTGAAATTCTCCAATAATTGCGCAAAACAGCTGATACTATTCTCAACACATTGAGGTATCCCACAATTCAATGTTGTTTGCATAACGTCAATTGCTCTACAACTGAGCAAGGACATCTTTCATATACTCTCAGCAGAAACTTCAAGAAATGGGTTCGTATCACGAAGATTCGCTATTTCGAGAAGATTTGATTACATTCGAGAAGTCGCCAAACTAGCAATAAATCACCAAATATGGTAACCCTACCTTAATGATCTGAATATGGCAACCCTACCTTAATAGTCTAGATATGGCAACTCTGCTTTAATATTCCAGGTATGGCAACCCTGTTTTAAGTGCCTAGAAATGGCTACCCTGCTTTAACAGTTTAGAGATGACAACCCTAGATTCACGCCATAGGAATCGCTACTAGTAAAGGTGTTTTCTCCTTTTGGTTCTCAAATGAGTCTCAAGTAAAGGCATTTACATATTTGTAACAATATTGAGGAACTTTGAATTATTATAACGTATACTCTGAAACAGTATGTATATTCTCAGTATAAAAGAAATGAGTCCACATTTCTGGGTAACTAGTGTTTTTATATAAAAGCACGAATAAGTGTAAACAAGAACAATATACAGTTAATAAAACTATCGCTATCTTACAAGATCACTATCAGGTACAACAAAACGACAATTTCTAATGACGTTGAAAACGCAATTCCAGATATTACAATGTACCCAGGAGAGATACTATTTTCATAAAATGATCTAAGGCGCATACCCTAGTCAAAAGCTTTCAGGTTGGGCACATGCGTTTTAGAAAATGTCCTTTCAGTTCAACAAGATGCCACGTTGGCGAAAAATTTCCAAATGGGGCACCTATTCTCTATAGATGTCACCAAGGTTAAGCAGCCCGTCCCTTTATAATAGCAACGGTTGCTTGTAAATGTGTCTTCTCCTTACTGCAAGACAGATTGCTAAAAACCTCCATACGCATTCATAATAATATAATATATAAAAGTTATGGTATTTATAATTTCCCTTTACATTTATTTATACAGAGTTTAATTTCCCTTTGAAGTTAATTATACAGTATTTAATTGCCTTTGCATTTAATTCATGCAACATTTAATTTTCCTTTGCATTTAATTATACCATTTACATTTAATTATACCCTTTATATTTAATTATACCCTTTGTATTTAATCATTCCAAGGAATTACAAGGAAAATGGTATATGGAATAGAATGTTGAAGATCCAATATTTATATGCGTTTAAGTTCCCAAGTATTTCATTATAATATCATTTTTACATTGTCTTCCTCAATTATCGATATAATTTTTTTTTTAATTTTTCGTTTCTGGTTTTATCTTTTCCTCCCTCATTCACCCTCTGATTATAATTTTTATTGACTTAACTGGAGTATAAACGTATGTGTGGAATCGAATGAATCGATGCATTAGAAAAAAGAACATTTTATCTAATGGCACTGATTGTACGTAAAAATAATGCATTAATGGCATTGATAGAAGAAAGTGTTCCGCTAGAGGACACTGTGTGCTGGATATCAACTTTCTGCGTGGTTTAGGAGCAGAGAGTGAGTCCATCAAATATGTTGAACGAAAATACAAAAAAAGGGAACGAAAGTTAACAAAAATTGCTGTAGATAAAATCCAGCTATCACTGGTCGATGTATTTACCGATTTTGAGCTTACCTGTGAATCAACCATTTTTACTTCCCCTATATACATAGTAGTATAATGCACAGGGAAAGTATTGTGACGGATATCAATAAATAAAATACACTTTCTGCAAAGGATAAGGAAACTTGAGCAATGTCTATAAGCACAAATAACATAAGAATGTAGTATACATCTGTTATTCTGAATTCCCTTTTTCAGTGCAGGAGAACCAACCAACCCGAAGTCCAAATGAGGAATAGGTGTAAAAGGAAGAAACAGTGTGTGTGTGTGTGGGGGGGGGTTATATACCCAATTAAGAGAGTCAATCAGAAAGCAGAATGAAGAACAGTCTAGCCGCTAGGCTGTTCCTCATGCTACTTTCTGATTGCCTATCTCTTAACCCAGGTGTTGGGTATATAATTACCCCTCGTTTCTTCCTTTTGTAACCATTTTTCTTTTAGACTTAAAGTTTATTGGTTCTCTTGCACTAACAAAGGATATATAGCGTATCCTCGAAACAGTTGTATACTACACTGCTCACAATTGAAATCGCAACACCATGAAGAAATTGATGTATCCTTTTAAAATTTACAGAATATAATTGCAACGTGGAGATGTGCAATTGATCAAAAAATTATATCTGGAAAATGAAAGCATGGAACTTTATTGACATTAGATTAATATGGAATAGGCCCACCGCCAGAGGCTATGCAGGATTGATTACGGCGAAGCATACCGTCTGTGAGATGGTCAGTGCTGTGGAGAGGGATGGCATTCCACACAGCATTCATTTGGGATTGTAACTGAACATGGTTTGCTGGAATTGGGAGTTTTCTTAATCGGCGGTCCATGATGTCCCAGATATGCTCAACTAACAAAAAAAATCAGTTGAATATGTTGGCCAAGGCAGGATTCCAAAACCTTGTAGACCATTAATAGTTATCATTGAGGTATGTGGCCTAGCATTATCCTGATGAAAAGGCAGTTCTGGCCATGTTGCCAAATAAGGCTGTACCACAGGTCTCACAATGTCAGAGACGTATCGTTGTGCCATGATACTACCATAAAAGTGGACCAAAGGTGTTTATACACCAAATGTTATACCACCCCAAACCATGGTACCACTTAGGGGGGCTGTGCGGCGACTGATAGAAAATGCTTTTGGGTGGCGTTGTTGAAAGCTCCAAAATACGCAAGTATGGCCATCTGGCATACCAAAACAGAATCGTGATTTTTCCGTGAACTACATTCTGTCGATTAATTGCGTCTCATTTGACACCACTGGAGGCGACGCAACCTGTGAAGACGTTGAAACAGTAGGTGTCGAAAAGGTCGTCTACCTCGGAGTCCTGCGTCATGAAAATGGTTTCGAATTGTTTGCGTCGAAACAACGTTACCTGTAGTGTGGGATAAATGTCGTTGTAGCATGGTTGCTGTGGTAAACGGCTCTCACGCAACTCTTCTCAGAAGCATTCGATCTTCACCTGGTGTGGTACACCTTGAAGTTCCACTACCTTATCTTCGTGTCGTATCGTTATCTCTCACGAACCGTAGCACACACCGTTGATCTGCTTTTCCCGGCCGTCCAAATAATTGCTCAAGTCCTCAGGATTGAGTCGGACGGGCTGGGTCTTCAACACCGTTGAACTGTCCTTACATCACGGCCCAATAGTTCAGCTATCCTTCGAAGGCTCATTCCACCCTCCTGTAAAACAATACCTACAATGTACGCTTGGCATATTGTGGTGATTTTTACGATCTGAAACCAATAACGCTACAATTTAGCAGTGATATCGCTTCTCCTTGATCTGAAGTTTTTATGCTGTTCTGCAAGGTGTTACGTCACTATGCGTAACGAAAATATATCAATATATTTGCATATCTAGCCTTTGTGTTTCTATTGCCTGATTTACATAAAGCTACACCTGCAACTTTATTGCGATGCAATTTCAGTTGTGAGCAGTGTACATTATTGTGTTATTTGTGTTTATATACGTTTTTGAACTTTTCCTTATTATGATGGGTCAAAAATTCAAATTCAAGTTTTTGACGGAAGAGAACGTATCAAGCATCCCGAACTCAAATCGACCGTGTTTAGGCAATGTTTGTGTGTGTGTGTGTGTGTGTGTGTGTTAGTATGTATATGTGTGTATGTGCTAGTATGTGTATGTGCGTGTGTGTTAGTAAGTGTGTGTGTCCCTGAGTCTATGGAGACGATATTTCACTAAAGAATGGATCGTTTAGAACGAAATTTGGAACACATATTATAATCAGGAAATACTGGAAGTTTAATGATTTTAAACGCAATCGAATGTTCGGAAGACTCCAAAATTGTCGATCGAAATTTTGAAATCAATCATCTAAAACTCAGAACCTTCAATAATGTTACGTGAAAAATATTTGCTTATGTAGTATTCAAATATAAAGTACTCATTTAGCGTGTAATCATTTATTCGTGAGAAAGCAATTAACATAAATTTTAGAAAGCTAGAAGGTATTAACTATTGAGAAATATGACCACTTTTTATATGTAATATTTTGCGATAAATGAGTTAACACCATTCTCGTGGATCAAGTTCATTCCATTCGTGAGAAATGACACTTTGGGTAATACTTTTGCATTTTAACGGCTAACAATTCGCCAACAGTCATTTATATATAAGAAATGCTCGTATCTTCGTTTCTCACCGCAGTTGTTCGAAACTATTCGACTTTGGTTGTACCAGATCTATCTATTCAATTGTTCTTTTGCTTGACACCTCGGAGTTTTGTCTTATTGTTTGTTAAGACTTCAATGTTTCTAGAGTGAAAGGGAGGACATATTTCTTATTATTTAAATCGAAACTTCATAACTGTTATCATCTAATTTGCTTATCTTTCCTTTTTTCAAGAAAATACTAAAAAAGTAGTATTCTCACCAGCAGTAGTTTCAGTAATTTTAACTGATGTAACTGACATGTGTATCTCAACTACTGTTTTATTAGTGCCGAAGTTAAGCAATTCATTTCGAGTAGAGTTTACTTTGATTTCACTTTTCGAGATTTTGACGGGCAATGACCTAAACACATTTAAAACAGTAGTTGGAAGATGCCCTTGTGTGTGTGAATCAGAATCGTGGAAATGACAGCTCAAGGAACAATGCAAGTACAGTCAGAAATATGTACTCGTGAGCTAGAGTATGAGGTGTATGAATTAGAGCATGATTTACTTCAAATTTGCGATTTTCATACCATTTTTAACGGAAAAACATTAATTCACACAACAGTGGTCGTTATATAGTATGTACTAAAAATGTATAGTATATACTAAAAATGTATAGTATATACAAAAAATGTATAGTATATACCAAAAATGTATAATATATACTGAAAATGTATAGTATATACTGAAAATTTAATTAAGCTATAAAGAGTAATGGTACTAATACATGTTTACATACAATTAAAAATCCGGTTCGTATATGGATCCATAATTTTTGACGGATTCATTTTTAAATTTGATATCTTTACTCTTTTTTTACCACGGCTAATATCGCCTATGTTTCAAGTCTCTAGAAGCAGAGTTGTCAATACTTTAACAAAAAATATATATAAAAAAATATCGACGGTGACTCCAGTTCGATGGATCCGAAATAGTTTTGCATGAGTAAAATTTTGTAAATTAAAACTCCAGTGAAGTTCAATAAGTTTATTCGATGTTTGAGACTCATTTATTTCTTTTACAGGTTTTCAAAGCGCTACAAATTATTCGCTATATTTTCGTATGCATTTTGCAACGCTTTATAACTTTGTTATTGACATTTCCCCCCTATTTCTAAAGGAAAGTGAGTACCCTCAATATCCACCTATAAATGGGACTCGGATCCCATAAAGTTGTTTCATCATGTAGCATTGGGCTTTTCTATAAACCTGCATAATACAGGGTGATTCCTAAAAGATGGGCTAAACTAAACGAGGTGGTCGTATACACCAAACCGAACATTTTTTCATGCTAGTTTACCGGATCAGAAATGAAACGTAAAGGCGTTACAGGTCGCTTACTCGTTGTGTAGCCTTACTCTGCAAACTTAAAAGCGTCATTCTGGTTGCAATTTTTCGTAACACCGAATGTAAGGCTTCATCAGTTTCCAACTTTTGAGAAAATGGGGAATTTAAAATAGGGAAAAAGCCCATATGCATTTCATCTATGGACCTGAAAAAGGGGATAGTAGAGAGGCACAACGACTGTAGGGAAAACGCTTCCCCCATAGGCCGTTGCCCTATCGAAACTATCTGGACGTCACTTTTATGGGCTGATGATTTGGGCGAAGTGTCCCCATAGCTTGGTCCCACGATTGCACGATTTGTCGTGTCTTGACTTCTTTTTATGGGGATATCTCAAGAGTCCCATCTAGGACACTCCTCTTGAATCTCAAGAGGAGCTCGTCAACAGAACTTCAGCCACTACTGTCAAAGTGCGTCACATGCCTGATCTGGTCCAGAGAGTTCGGCAATACCTACATCGCCGCTGTGAGACGTGCATTTAGGTTGGCGTTCGCTCTTTCGAGCCAGTACTGTAATTATCGTTAATTAAATGTAATTTTATAACTTTTAAGTCACTCTTGTGTTTTGATCTCACCTCATCGGTTTCACTATCAAGCGCCCACTGACACCTTTACGTTTCACTTACGACCCGGTAAACTGTGATGAAAAAAATTTTGGTTTCTTGTGTACTACTACCTCGAAAAGTTTGATATATCTTTTTTTAATCACCCTGTATATATACAATAACCCTAATACTTTTCGAATTATTGTCCTGCTCAATAACTCTCCTTCAAGTTCTGTAAAAGCAGAAGGTAAAAAATTGGAGGACTATGTTAGTGAGACATATCCTTAAATTAACAGTTGTATACTATATCTTAACTTTTTTTAACACTTTACAACAAAGTTGAAAACTGTTTATGACTTTGTTCATTCTGCCTGTCTGTCTGTCAGTCTGTCTGTCCGTTAGCACGATAACTGCCGTAAAAATGACTTAATCAAAATTAAATTTTAGTATGTTGTTCAGACGGTCTGTAGGACCTATGGGAATATAAATGAATAATGTCACCCAATTACTTTTGGATTGTACCCGGGTTGAAAAAATGAAATACATTGAGCCCTATGGGACCTAATTTTTCAAACATTTTTTAAGCGGATTTAAAATTCACAAATTGCTTCGAAAATTTTAGGTAATATTCAAATTGTTCCGTAAAATATATAAAAAAAATTCAGCGAAATATAATCAGTAGTTTTTTAAATATAAATTAAAATAATAATTAGACCTCTTATATGAAACGATCACGTGACCATGATATGAAAAGATCACATGACCCACTTCAAAATGATATATGGCATCTATCTTGCTTCAAAATCGTGATTTTTTAAGTTCTTTTTAATTCATATTGAGTGTTGTATCCGTCCTAAAACTACTTTATTTTTGCTTAAATTCTCTGCAACTACATACTGAAACAACTCAAATACAATATATTTGAGTTTAAATGATTATAAAATTTGATTATTTCTATAACAAAGCCTATTTTTCACTTATGTAAAATGTAAACAGCAAAATATGTAGAATGAGTTGTATTCGAATTGCTGTATTTCTTTAACACAAAATAATTAAACCCATGGACTCTGCATGACTGATATGAATGAAATATTAATTGATTTTATAAAGAGAAGGATGATTTTTTTCGATGAAGTTTTAAGCATAGAGTTTAATTACTTGTAGCTCCATGGTCTTAATTTTTAAATAAAATAAATTATTATAGTATTGTGATGAATGAAATGAATGGGAGAAAGTTATGAATGAAATGCTGTTTTTATAGAGAGATCCAAGCCTGTTATTTTTTCTATGACGCCATTTGAATTAATTTCAGTTGTTTTCGATGAAGTTTTCAAATATAATAAATTATCGTAGTATTATGATAGTTCTAAAAATATTACGTGGAATGTATCGCATTTTAGTTATATTTAAACCATGCAATTTATATTTCAATGCCATCATTTGAATGAAGTTCATTTTTTTCAATCATGGTTTAAGTTTTCAAATATAATAAATTAATGTAGTATTGTGATAAGTCTTAAAATATTACCGAGGAATGTATTGCATTTTCGACTTTTTTAAATAAAATTGCATTGAAGTTGGAAAGTGTTTCATAATCAATGCTTTAAGCATGATTGATCGTTCTTTTTTAATCATGCAAAATATATTTTGAGAAATATTTTTTCAGCGAGATAAACTCCATTTAATTGGTGGAAATATGTCTGGTATAAAAAAATAATTACGCACATTTTATGCACTCCGTTAATTAGGTTAAGTGATACTCAAAGTGGAGTTTTCTTCAGTTGGCTGTTCCTAAGTGTATTCCAAGTTAAGTGGAAAATGTAGTTAATTTACATCTATTAGGATTTTTAATTATGTGAGTAGCGTAACTAATGCTTCCTTTACGAAATTTTAACGGTTTAATGAGAGGTACACTGAACCGCAATTTATTCGTTCAAAATTTTTACGACGATCTTAAAAGGGCACTTTCGTTTAAGATGTTTGTGTTATTGAATTATATTAAGATTGGTTCTTTTAATCCTGAAATTGAATAATTTACACTTCAGATTATTGCACATTCAGTAAATTATGAATGATCGGGCTTTCAAGCGGTAAATGGATTGTGATGCCAATTAACTGGTTGCTAAAATCCACATCTGAGTATCCGAAAATGTAACAGTTTTACGGTCGTGCTTATTATTTATTGCATAACCGCTTTATTACGAACCCCGCTCTGTCCATGCCAAGAAGACTGGGAAAGGTTATTCTAAGCCCGCCATCTTACTTCTCCCAGAGTTTTGCAGCTGGCCACGCAATTTGATACTGCGGACTAAGGGGGGTCAAGGGCCAGATATTGGAGGGGAGGGCGATGGCGGTTTGAAGAAGAAAGATTTGCTTTCTGGAATCGGATCTGAACGGACGATGGAACTCGCGGAGTCCCGAGTATTATGTATCAATCTGAATGTGTGAATATGTACATGTATGTAAATAGTTCAATTAATAAATGTGTTAGTGTGAAATGAAGAAGAGTGTTTTGCATAAGCTTAGCGAAACGAACCACCGAACGGGCTCAAGGCGATCAGCAATTGGAATTGAGAGCCGAGTTCGTTACACGCTTGAAAAAGAAAACTGACGAAATTGAGGTTCATTAAGTTAAATGTAAAATGTAAGCAATCGGAAAGTTTAGAATATTCTCCAGATTTCAATTATTGCATAGGTTAAGGCAAAAGAACAAAGGTAAAAGAGGAAAATCAAAACCACCTTTTTCTGAAAAATATATTCTCCATAGAATCCATATTGAAAAGACTAAATCCAACACAATAATCCATCCCCCATTCGGTCTTACCTCTTCTATTTTCTGAGATCTTAGTCTCCTATTTTCTGCGATCCTATAGATTATTGTAATGATTGAAAAGATAATTCTACAATCTAATTATATGAAATGGAAATTTGTCTGTTTATTTGTCTGTCCATCTATCTATCTGTGCCTTATATAAATCCGCAGCTTTTGATGGATTTTTCCTTTTCAATTTAATGTGATAGTTGGCTATTTTACCGCTGTTAACCCGTCCGTGTTTCGAGGTTCTGGGACCAGGGGTTCGCTGTGATATTTATCAAAAATGCAAAATTAAATATTACATAGAAGTAACCGTATGCAGCCGATTATTTTATAAAACTTTTTTGAAAAAACAATATATATATTATGTTGTATAGCACGGAAATTAAATCAAACGTGTTTATTCGGCTGAGTTTTTTATTTTATTTATACAATTTAAATAATAAGTAAAATGTAAAATGATATAAAAACATTTTATATACGAACGCTATTATATTTTCGATTGGGTCGCATCAGTTACGAGCCTGGAATATTAGATTACGGGGATTTTAGATATTTCCAATTGATACGTTTCAGTCATCCTTTCTTTTCTCGAGGCAAAGAACCTCGTACTTGCTATTGTCTTAATCAATTGTTGAAACAGTATAAAAAGTGTACCTATTATATCTTACTTCAAGATCTACCTGTGAGGATAATTTTGTAAAGTCAGAACATATAATTTTAACTTTAATATATAAACAGTTAGTTATATTTTTATATTGTTATATCAATTATGGCCATTGAATATAATGTTATGGTGATATATTGTAAAAAGAAATATATTTCTATAATTCCGAATGTGTTTAAATGACTGTTTCAATGGAGTAAAATATGGTTCGTGAACCATCCTTCCATTTCAGAACCTATGTTTTGTTCTATACCTACCAAACTTACTATTTTTGTACATTGGCTTACAAACGGGACTAGGATGTTTTAGTCTACATATTTGCCTGCTCTTATATATTTTATTTTTCAGGATAATTAAATTCACTGTTTTAATGGAATATTTTTAAAAGCCCCATAAGGTATTTGAATAGATGTTATATTTAACAACTAATTAACTCAAATGTCATCATCTTAACGATGTGACACCCGGTTTTCAATAAGCTAAACAACTGAGACCTTCCTAACTTTATAAAGATTATGTAAATTTAATATGGTCAAATTCTTATTAACATATCTGAATTATATTTATCCATGGATGTTATGCTTATATACCTATCATGGTCGTAAAAATCATTCGGAGAAGAGATATTTAATCACATGAAATATAATTTATTACTTTTACAGTCATATAACATAACATTTTATATTGGCCGAGCTCTCCTTCAGCCTCTATCTAGTAAGAGATCTCAGTGCAGCCTGAGGTTGTTTCACACAAGTTATATTTATGTGGGAAGGATGGAATCTGATGACGTCATGGGAAATATGCTGCCCTCGCGTTTTCTATAGTTCAAAAATTTGATAGGTATGCAGTTTCAGATGAGGAAGTTTACGTAGTGATTAAGATTAGTGGATAAATTTGCTGATGTAGAGAAAAGAAGAAACATGGATATTATTTATTAATATTAATAACGTGGGATAGAATGTAATGTGATTACAATAAGCTTGTGACATAACATAGAAATTTGGAATAAAAATTAGGAAAGAAAAAGGAACGTTAATTGGAGTAACTTAAAATTTCTACATCGTACATATCAATTCGATACCGATAAAATTCACTAACACAATTTTAACACGGCCAAAATTCTTTTCAATCATATTAGAACTCACTTATATGTAATAAAATCCTCCAGAAATAAAATTTACAATTCTTTGCTATAACTGGGCATCCACGCATCTTAAAGTTAACAATACAAGTGTTAAAATTACCTTAATAGGCCATTAAATAGCTAATGTATGATTGTTGAGAGTTCAAATTGCAGTCATCTGAGATGGGATCATTATTGCAAATTCCAGGTAGTCATTATTAACACAAATCTAGCGTGTAACAATCGATGCGAATCGTATATGGCTCATTATATTGGAATGCAGCTAATTCTTGGTCGACACGTCCAACACATAATGCTGACGCGCAATCAAATATAAACCATCGGGGCAAGGATGAGGAGTATGTGTGGAAGGCAATTAATCCATGATGCGTAATGAAATATAAGACAGCGCGGCAATGATGAGGAACATATGAAAATCGGAGATAACGCAATATTTTTAATCAGTAAATTCTACAGGAAAGATCCCACCGGATAAATGCATAACAAATAGAAACACGGTCCTTGTGCTCAAGTATCGCTTCACTTCAAAGTATATTTCGGAAGGTCGCCAAGAACTTCCAAGCTTTCAGATGTTTTTGCTTAAAGTATTATCTAAGAGGCACGTTTAAATACAATATAAATTGCAATTTGAAAATATGCAGCTAATCGCAACAAGGAATCGGGAATATGCCACAAATTTCCGTTTTGACGAAGATCGACGATTTAAAAGTTCGAATTCCAAACTACGACTTGATATACCTTGGATTATTTGTTGCTTTTAGCATGCTAAGTGAATAATTTGATTTTACCTCCGAAATATTTTGGTTTCTTAGGTTTTTAGTAAGACGTAGGCGCATTTCGGTGAAGTTTTGTGTATGCACGAATGTTCATAGTTTTTAGAGTGCGCATTAATCTGTGGGTACTTATAACATGAGACCTTGTGCTCTGAAATATGATAAAGGAGTGACATAAAACTCTACTCGTTGAAAATCCTCAATAAGAAACCGAAAAATGCACACTTAATCAATATTTTAGTGTCTTTAATATATGTAAATTATCTTCAGAGCTAACCCTTATTGTAAATAGATGACTGTATATTTATTTCATGAAATATTTCTTACAGGGCAAAATAGATAATTACAGTTTAGTTTTTATACCGGGCCTTGAACGAACAGTAATGTTACAGCGGTCAAAATTAAAATCTTGAACGCGTAACTAGATATCGCGTACCTAAGACTTGTTATTCTAACAGCAGAGGCAGATGGCAAATAGTGGAATGTGTTTTTGCTTAAGGCAGGGCCAGGTGCGATATTTTGATATAAACACCCCTTTCAGTAAGAAAGCACTTAACGCGGGGCGGCTTCGGGATGGAAGAGTCCCAGTGCTATAAAATATAACGCAAGAAAAGGGAATTTATTCCACTGCCTATAAATATGCCTTGCGCAACTTTAATAGAATAGGGCTTAGAAATCTGTCCGCAAAGGGGTCAGTGTGAATGCACAATAAGGGGAATACTTTAATGGCCTGAGGGAGCGAAATCTCCCACGACCATTTGAGATCGCCAGCAGCTGACGGACCCGCCAGATGGTCAAGGGTTCTAGAGGTCGTGGGAACGGGAAAACGTAAACAACAAGTCGGGTACTATATATATTGGCCCGAGAGGATATCAGTATCATTATTAGACTTAGACTGACTTATACTCACGTGTAGAGTTTGATTAGAGATGCGTGGAGTTAGATGTGAAATGGTGACGACGTAGCGTAGTGTAAAGTAGCCCGCGAATCCCTAGCTGACGACTGACGCCTTACAGCCAGGAGCAGAGACACCCACCTTAGTGAAGGTAAGAATTCTCATCCATGTTGTTAATGGGTTTTAAAACGCACTAGTTTGTTAGGAATAATTAGGGCTAAGAATTGGTGACGTGATGTATTGCTTAAAGTATACTCTCTCTCTCTCTATCCCTACCCCGCCATCCTCTTTCCTAGTGAAAGGCCCGATCGCTGTCTAATGGGAACGAATGTATAATATGAACGAAGTGTAGGAATAAATAGGCATTTTTAATTATATTATTTATCTTTATTTAACCATTCACGCTTTACGCCATGTCAATTGGTAACACAGAAAAAGAGCCGCCAATCCGCGAAACCTTTACTTCGCCGATTGAGGTGTCCTCCAAGTAGGTATAGGGACTGTGGCAGTATGTTAGCCTATAGAGTGGAGGGCAGCGGCGTAACAGTAAGTGTCAGAAAGAAATCAAAGGTTGGTTGTAAAAGTAAATTAAAATATGAAAAATAATCATCAAGTAAAAAATAATTTGGCTGTAATAGTTGCACCTCCGGAAATAATGTTGTCACGAAAATATGAAATTTAATTTGTTATACTATCTCCCCAATAGAAATTAGTAAAATTTTTGCCGTCATACTTAGGCCGAAATACATTTAGCCGATACCATTTTTATAAAAATTTCGCAGATTTATTTCACGCTTTATGTTCAATTATTTTAAGCGTTATGTTTTATTTTCTTTGTGGTTAATAAAATACAACTAATAAAATGTGCATTGTCTGTATAAGACTCCAATAGAATGTCTACAATGTTCAAAAGAACAAAATGTTGGTTTTCCTGTTTTAATTTGAAGCCCCCCATATTTGCCTTCAGAGGGAGATAAGTATTCAAATTTGCTGATCATGTAAAATGGAATAATTTAAGAAATTAAATGGTCGATATCTCAGAGAATTTTCACATGAAATTTCTTTCATCCTAATTAAGCGCAGAGCACATTTTACTAAGTGACATATTTTTGACTGGGAGCAGTATAAAAAATTCAATTTTACATTTTTATGAAGTTAGCAGTTGTGTCGAATAATATTATCACAGCTAAATTCTCCCCTATTCGCCGATGATTATTTTTCATATCTTCCTTTATTTCTACGACTCACCTCTGATTTTATATTCATTTCAGACACATTTCTGAGACACCATGAATATGTGCGTGTGTGTGTGTGCTGCGGATTACATATAATGGTGTCTACATACATAGTACACAGCTTTAGTACTCTACGAGTATACAGCTTTAGTTCTCTACAAGTATACAGCTTTAGTACCGAGTATACAGTAGTACACTACGCTATGAACGGGCCCTAATATCGATTACCCATCCTCGTCGGACCAAACAAGGGCGAATACCCACAGTCGATCATTCCGAATGATATATCCAACAGTATAAAATTCATTCAGATTAACTTGAGAAACAGCAAAGCAGCGACTGTGCTCCTGGACGCATACCTCAGTGATAACAAAATTTATATAACCCTACTTCAGGACGCTTTTATAAACCAAAACACTGGCAGGCCGATAGATCTTGGCAATAGCTGGAGATGTCACAATTCACTAAATAATAAGGCTGTAATTGCAACTAATACTGGCACAACACCAATTAACATACAGAGCGCTCGACAGTTATAGTTCTCCAAAATGGAACGGCCAAGCTATCAATTACAAACACGTACGCTCCACCGTCGGCAGATTTTAATAAAGTACTCATAGACCTATTACAAATTCTAGTAGTACCAAGTGATTCGATACTGGTCTGTGGCGACTTCAACGCCCACTGAACACTTTGGGGCTACTCAGACATTGATACATAGAGGCACTGACTTAACAGGCTTCCTGCTTCTTCAAAATCCTAACGTGGTAAACTTTCTGGGCAATAGGCCCTCTTTTCAGACCCCGTCTTATAAGGGATGACCGGATATTACAGCGGCAACAAATAACCTAGCAGACAACATAATCAATTTGTCAGTTTTAGATGAAACAACTCTCAGCGACCACAACTACATAACGTTCCAAGTGAGTGACGACGAGGGCATTAAAACAGATAGCTCAAAGCATAGACTTGAAACTAAATATGGCAAGGCAACCATAAGGGCTTCGGAAAAGAGGTTAAAACAATAGCTAACCAATGGGTAGTAAAATAAAAGTAGTTAACAGTGCATAGCACTTAGATAAAGCAACGGAGGAACTCCTGGGAATCCTAATTGACACGGCATCGAAGCACTACGAGTTTCGAAAACAAAATACACAGAAAGCTCCTAACTAGGGGTCCAATGAATTTAAAACGAATAGAAGCAGGATTCGAGCCTTCCGACGTAGGTTTCAAAAAGAACAGAACCCTGAGAAAAAAGCAAAGTTAAAATTAGAACACAATAAGGAAGAGCTAAATACAAGAGGGAGATCTTCAAAACCAGGAATAACACCTGGGAAAAGTTCTGCTCAGACACAACGGACGCCTTTGGCTCACGATTCAAGATCATCACACACAAGAACACACCTCCCAGCTTATCTTCAACACTCTTCAACTTAGCTCGGAAGCGGACCTTCCCAACAACCTGGAAAACTTCATTGATACACTCTACATTACGGACTCCAACTCCAACACAGACCTTAACCACATCATAGACAACACAGCTTTCCCAGGAGAAACTTTTGGAAAAATTTCCAGAATATTTAGCAAAATCAAAGTAAACAAAGCCCCAGGATTCGACCTTGTAGATTATACCCTGCTAAAGAGGATAAAAAGTCAGCGCCCGCCCTGTTGCATTGCCATTTCAATAAGTGTCTAGAACTCCAGCATTTTCCGACTCCTCTTACGAGAGCAATCTTGATCTTGTTTTACAAAGCGGAAAAACCCACCAGCGACCCTAAATCATACAATCTGATCTGCCTACTCTCGGCTCTGGGGAAGATACTGGAAAGGATAATTCACGGCAGAATATACCATAATTTCTACATCAACAACTACTGGCATCCCAAGCAATTCGGCTTCAAACCAGGGACATCAACAGAGCATGCCCTAGGGAAAATACTAACCAGAGTCGGAGAAGACAAGAGTTTATACCACGATGTTTTCGTTTGACTTCAGTTGAGCATTCCATAGCCTGCCTTGGCCATCGATATTCAAGCACGGTCCCCTTGCACGTAACCCTTCCAAGCTCAAGAGCTTACAGTACAGCTTCAACCTCAGCAATCCTCGTGCTAACAGGCAGTATCCCAATTGACATTAAAGCTAAATATGAGTCGGCAATAGATCGCACTTCTAGGCTCAGGGAGCAAACTATAGCTTTTGATAAACATTTTCTTCCAACGGACTACGAAAGCAAATCAAATCCATGGTTAACTGACCCAGCAGATGTAACGGTTATTATTCAGGATGGTAGACCCACCAGACTTAACATCTTAACCAACGACTCAAAGATGGACTCCGGAGTGGGGACTGCATTCGTGGTACTCAAGGGCTCTGAAAGGACCTTCTCCTGGCGCAGCAAGCTGGGTAACTACAACAGTGTCTTCCAAGCGTAACTTATAGCAATCATCCAAGCACTGAAGTGGGTTGGAATACAGGACAATACATTCACAATACATTCAGACAGCCAATAGACAATAGCGGTTCTGAATAAGCCCTTCAATACGAACCATCTGGTACAAGACATACTCAATACCATCAAATTTCTCAGGTGCAGGTACTCAATTAAATGGGTAAGGGCTCACATTAGGGGTGTCCAGAATTGGTCAATGTCTCAGAAACCACCCATACTCAAGTTTTTCCCATTATTTGATTCAACTGTGGTCTATAAATATTTTTTACAGAATTTTAAAATGTTATCCTGTGGTCTATAAATATTTTTACAGAATTTTAAAATGTTTTCCTGAGGTCCCTCAAAGCCTCCAAACATAAGTCATACAGTCACAGGTTTTCTCGTGTTTTAGTTCGTTTACAAGCCATACAATTTTGGGCTAAATGTCAAATATGAGGATGATGTTGACTTTTATTTAGAACAAAAACAAGAGAGAAGAGCTATCATGTATGGTCATGACAAAATTTTTGAGGCAGAAGCTGAAATGTTGCTTTTAAGACAAACACGGGAAAGCAGAATTAGAGAGCGAGAAGAGAGCCGTATAGAAAGTCAAAAGGTAGCGGCTTCTCATGAAGCAGCTTCGTTGCTGGAGCTGGATTCAGATGATCAGATGTCTGAAGGTGATAAATCCATGGAACTTGATCCTGATTTCAAAGTAAAATTGGCAGAACATAAGCCTGCAGAAGCAGATACAGAGTTTATTAATGTCAGAATGCCGAACAAAATTATGCAGTGCGACAATAGCAAATGCAACAGATCGACTAAAATTATCTGATAATCAGGCAACAATGCTTGTCTCTGCTGAGATAAAAACATCTGGCGGCAATCTTGATGATTTCGATATATCTAGATCCACTACACTCGAAGTCGAATGTGCAATCAATAACAGGTAGATGAAAATGCAATGGCTGCAGTGAGACAGAATCCATCTCTCTTTGGTACTTTACATTGAGATGGAAAGCTTTTGAGTGATATTTTTGGAACCATCTACGAATGTCTTGCAGTTCTATTTTCCGGTGAGCCGGAATAAACTGAGGGAAAGCTTCTCGGTATACCGCAGCTTGCTGACTCCAAGGGAAAAACACAAGCTGGTGCAAACTGTGATCTCCTTGAAGTTTGGGTCATGTCAGACCGTGTTGCTGCACTGGTGTTTGCTACAACCTCTAGCAACTGTGGTGTACAAAGGAGTTGCAAAACTTATTGAAGAACAACTGGGAAGAAAGCTATTGTACTTGGTATGTCGTCACAATATTTTGGAAGTAATTGTTAGTGCAGTTTGAAATCTCCTTCTTGGTGCAATTCTTGGACCAGAAAACAAACATTTTACTCAGTTCAAACAGGCTTGGAAAACGTTGACAAGACAATTCCTGTGCAAACACTGACAGTAAAAGACCTATAGTTATTGTCGGTTAGAAATCAGGTTGTCAAATATCTTGTTACTCTGTTGTCAAATCAAGACTCAACAACGTTTCAAAGTGATGACTATCGTGAGTGCATAGAGAATACACTGATAATCTTTGGTAAGACTCCTCACCGTGGGATCTACTTCCTGAAGCCTGGTGCAATTCATCAAACTCTTTGGATGACCAACAACTTGTACGCAGGAGAGATGTTCATGTTTTCCAGGGCAATGCCGTATGACGATAACATAGTTGAGAAACTCATGCGTATGAACAAGTTTTTGGCACTGTTCTACATTACTGCTTGAACAAAAGCCGGCAATGGAGCTAATGCCCCAGCAAATGATCTCCAGCTTATTCATGACATGATTTATTTTAGTGAAGTTGATAAGGCAGTTGCCGACACTGTAATTCATAAACATGTAAATCACTGATGGTACCTCACGGAAGAAGTTGTTCCCTTTGCACTTTTCAGCAAGCATCACATGCTGACTGATTGTGTGAAGTAAGAGATGGCTATTCAGTTGTCAGTGATGCCCCTGTCAGAGAACTTCCGTCTCAGCAAGCCTGTAATCAGAAAAATTGATAGAGATACGACACTAAAAAATTTAATTGGTCCAGAATCCCATGCATTGTTCAGAATTCTGGAGGTCAGTACTGACTGGTTAGTTAAGCCAGTCAGGCCATCTGATTCCACATTTCTTGTTGCGGAGAAATTTGTTCGCACTGTAAAACTTGTAAATGATGCAGCTGAGCGTAGGATCAAGATTATATCGGATTTAGCTACCATCATTACAACCAATCCTGAGCAACGATCCTGGCTCTTAGAGGGCGTTTAACAACACATGAAGCAGTTCCCCAAATTAGATAAGTAGGCACTAAACTTTACGCACTCACAATATGGAGAAACCTAGGCGCTATATATTGTACAATTGACACTACACTTGACATAGTTGATTATGGCATTTTTAACATTATGTTGACAAATAGGATAAATTTGTGACACATGCGTTGTCAAGTTCTGACTTATTAATAAATAGCTACCAAAATGTGCAGTTTGGTGTTTAAATATTGGTATTATCACCCCTACGTTCTGGGTAATCTCTTCTAATAAGTGTTGGTATTGAAAATCAAAGTGTGGTTTTGACCCCTATTGGACATTATGCTCGGAGCATTTGAGGGACCCCAGGATAACATTTTAAAATTCTGTAAAAAAATATGTATAGACCACAGTTCAATCAAATAATGGGAAAAAGTTGAGAATGAGTGGTTTCTGAGATACTGTCCAATTCTGGACACCCCTAGGCTCACATTGGTATACACGGCAACGATCTAGAGGACCTAGAGACTAAAGCTGCAACTAAAGACACCTTCAGCAATATAGAGAATACCTCATGGCCAATTTCACACCTAGAAAAGAGGCTTAAGACCCTATCTGGCGAAGCCTGGCAAAACGTGTGGGACCATGCACAGGACGGTAGGACTGCATACACCTTCTTATTTGTATCATCAACCAGGCATTGGAACTGCAGGCTGCTTATACAACTATACACAAACCACGGGCATTCCTGACATGCTTAAAGCGGTTTAATATAAAACAATCCTTAGTCTGTGTCTGCAGCAATAAGGGTGATCTCTAACACTACTTGTTAGACTGTCAGCTAACTGAAGAATATCACCTCAGGACACCAGCTCCACACCTTTGGCGGGTTTGTAGGTACAACATAACCTTGCAAACAGCTATACAGGACAAGGTTAGAAAGACGATACATTGGCTGATGGACAATTTTGACCACATCACGGATACATAGCCCAAGCTACTGCGCTACTCTTTTACCATCTCCGTTCTGCTTCCAATCGCCATCAGTCTATCCAGTCTCCTCTCTCGAGCTCATAGCTCCTTTGATCGCTGTGTTTGTGCCACTAGGAGTAGTGAGGGTTAAAAAAAACCTCCAGCTGGTCTCTTTCCACCGGGAAGATGAGGCTGGGAATTGGTGGAAGGATGTTCCCACCATGATTAGGAACGGACCTCTTCTTCTGACTGGCACTCCGACGTTGGAGGATCTTTCATTTCCAGTGGTTCCTACGCAATTAGATTTTTTATTTCTTCTTTCCTCTGTCTTTTCTTCCCCCGCAGGTCCTTTCGTATTTCTTATTTTGACCTGGGTGGGTTCTTCCAATGTCTCTTCTTTTTCCGCTCCCGGCACCTGGGGGATTGTCCCAGTTTGTTTATTTTGTGTCTGGACACCCCACTCGTGGCCGTCAGCCCTTAGGGATCTCCTTCTGCTCGACTAACGTATTTAATTTCCCGCCAGCTGGATTCTGTACCAGCTGTTCCTATTTCTTTGTGTTTACCCACCTCAGTAGTGGAAGTCTATGTTGCGGCCGATGGTCTCTTCGCGTTGCTAGGGTATTGATTCAGCAGTTCCGTTCTTTTCTGTGTTCTCCCATCACAGCAGTGGGAGTTGTATGTTGAGGTCATTGATATTATCGCGTTACTGGGGTATTGTCCCAGCCATCAGCTATCTCGGTGTCTTCCCACAGAAGTAGTGGTTTCTTAGGTTCAGAGTTGCCAGCTCGGTCCTGCCCTGAGAATCATTTTCTTTTTCAGCGTCATCTAATCCGGTTCATTTTCAGGCAGCCGCATCTGTTTCCCCTCTTCCCATGTTTTAATATGCTCTGCCATGTTCTTTTTCAGAAAGAAGCTTGAAGAGACCTTGAAACGGGGCTTTTCCTAAAGTCGCAAGTATAAAGGACACCCTTGGATCGTTCAGGTTCTTGTCTTTGGCTCTAAACAGCCCCAAGCTTCCTCCTTCCAAGTAACTATTCCTTCCAGATTCATCTTCTAGATTCCTTACAGATTCATCTTCTAGATTCCTTCCAGATTCAACTTCTAGATACCTTCCAGATTCATCTTCTTGATTCCCGGCTTCAGGCTCCAAGATTCTCGGACTGCTGGACAAGGGGTCTCCCCAAACGGCAGCCCATGCTTCAGTGTAAGTGTCTTCGCCCTGCGCGCGCTTTAGTATTACTTAGTTAAGTTACGCTAGTCGCTTTAGCTTTATATTTAGTCTTTATCTTAGTCGCTTAGTATCATCCTGTTTTTAGTCTTATGCTTACAGTTCTTCTAGTTGCCTAGCCATAAAGATTAATGCCTTTCCTCTTTATATTTCTCTGTCTCCTCCTTGGTTTAATAACCTATTCAACATGGCTGCCTTCCCATGTCTCTCTCCCGTCTTAGGCTTCTCTTAGTTAAGTAGCTCTTAGTATTAGTTACTTATTATTTTAAGCTCCTCTTCTTTTTGATTTCTTCTTGGCCTATCTCTCCCCGTTTTGGCTATACCTACAGGTGACGTTCTGGGCCAGCGTGAGGGCCTAGGCTATACTCTCCTCCCTCCTCTTTACAACAGTCGCAATTGCTAAGTCTTGTCTTCCTAGGCTGTTCGCCCTCCCGCTGTCATCCTCTTTAGCAAGCACTCAATGCTGCGGAAGGCAAATCCCCTTTCTGGCCATCTCGAGCCGCCCTCTCCTTGTGTCTTTGTTTCTGTGTCCTGTGTCCCGCGGATCGCTCAGCCTTTGCTATGCTCGGTCCAGCCTTTTCACTGCCCGGTTCTTCTTAGCCTTATCTTTTTCCTTCTGTTTTCAAGGTTAAGTTAACCTGGCAGTACATGTTTAATCCCGGATTACGACATCGCCTCTTTAAGTTGTATGCTGCCTCTGCATAACTACCTGGCGGTAGAAAGTCGAAATATACTGCAAAATTACCCAAATTATGCATTGAGTGCCAATCTTTAGTAGTTATTCTGGTTCATCTAGGTAGTCACTGCATTCGTCATCTATCGATTCCCGCTCCTCCTAGCTGTCCCTGCATTCCCTATGGAATTGGGGCGTTTTCTCGCTCAGGCTTCCTAAATTAAGGGAAGTTCCCTTGAGGTTCCGTGAGTGCTCCTGGAGTCGTGAGGCTCTAGGCACCTGCTTCCTGTGCTATCCCCTGGGGGTGTGGTTTGTGCTGTTTTTAGGTCATTCTTTCCATTCTTGGTGTTGAGCCTTCTCTTGGTCTTCCGACTGGCTCTTTAACCACCTGTCCTCTCCTGGGTCTCAGCTGTGCAATCTGTAGACAATCTCCAGTGGTGTGGAATTAAACCTGTAAACCGAGAGATAGGTTATGTCCACACTGCTGTCTCCCAGTACACTTCGCTATAATTTTTTATTTAGTCACATGTTAATTTATAAAATGTAATATGTTTCATTATTCCTATTCTGTAGTAGAAATAAAGATTACAAAAAATCCTTGAACTTTCATGCAGTAAACGAGTGAATTTAAATATTGAATTTGCAATGTGTATGTAGGACATTGGAAAAGAAGTAAATATGTACTAGGCATATCTAGGATGTGGATAACATCTTTATGTGTACACAAATCGAAGACTCGATTTCAAAATTTTGACTAAATGTTAAACTTTCTACATATATTATACATTACGAAGAGAATAATACAAGTAGACGTGATCTAATATTTGAGTTGTATCTAGGATAAGAATTAATTAATTTCATGAAAGTATCACACTTGCGTAGTTATCTTAGACATGATAGGCTCATGCCAAATCTAGGACAACTTTGATAAATTGTACAGGATAAGTAATTAGTAAACATGCCAGATAAATTGCTAAAGGAACATCTGATTTCATTTTGATACGTAAGATCCTGGAACTATTAATTACCAAGAGTCATGGAATTTAGACAGAAACATGGATGGGAACTAGTGATGCAGAATCAAAGATTAATGTAACAGTAACTATTTGCAATCTCTAGTGCATTGTACCGACAACATTTATCGCTAATGAAGTGTAAAATAAAGTGTATTTATTTATTAAAATATAGAATATTTTTATTTCAGAATTTTTGTGAGTATGTCCATGCTTTTAAAATGTAATAATTAAAAATAATTAATATGTCCATGCTTTTTATGTATCAAAGTTAATAATGAAAACAGCTACTCAAAGAATTGTAAATAAAAACTACTCCATTGATTTGTCTGAAATTTACGGAATAAGTTTATAGAGAAAAATTATACGAGATACTAAATACCAAATTGATTACGAGAAAAATGTACTAATACTTTCTTTTACTCTTTGACAGTCAAATAAAGCATTGAAATATTAAATAGTAACATTTGTCCAATAGCTGTTCTCTAGCTTAAATAAAGATTTGACGACTCTTGCTTACAGTGACATTGTTGACCAAATTTTGTGGTAATAACATCTACTCCTGCAGAAGGGCGTATTGGAATTGGAACGGAGCTGAGATACTATGACTTACAATCCGTTTTCCTAACATATTCCATACATGCTCTATTGTACTTAGATCTGGTGATCTAAAACAATTATATAAATCTGACAATCTAAAGTTTGGTACTGCTATTGCAAGTAAAAAGTCGTATCACTCTACAGGTACCTTTCAACCAGTCGAGTTCATTTCAGCTAAGCATTATAATCGTTGCATAAGGATTTTATACACATTACAGTGAGAATTGGACGAACATATGAGTGTACAATTGCACTACAATACAGGAAATATCCGTTACTATTCGACATGAAAATACACGAAGCTCATTGAGGCCGTTTATTAATGTATCAGCAAACTATGGCGCTTGAGGCAACACATAGCATACATAGACTCGAATGTAATATAACACACGCTAATGTAACGGATTTACCATGCCACTTTAATGACTTTTATGCACGAGCTCAGCCGTCTAGAGAATGGTTACAGACAGAAGAACGTCACAAGCTGTCTAATGAAATTGGTCTAGCCCCTCATGCAATTATGTACGCTGAGACTGAGCTTTGACTGACATTTATACGTTCACTGACAAAAGATCCGGGGCTTCCAACGTCGCAAAAGGTTTTCTAAGAACTATCTAACAAAAGGGATCCCATGTAAAAATCATCATCACACATAAAACAAACTTCGGTTGTTAAAGCCTTTGGGCTGCTATTTTGATTTTTACCCATTATTCGCGATCATTCGCATATGGTGCTTGAGACAACACATAGCCCATATAAAGGTGAAAGCGGCACGATACCTGCCATTGACACGGATTTATGATGGCACTTTAATAAATTTTATACATGAAGAGCATCTGTCTAGGGTATGGTCCCATACAAAAAGATAAAAACGCCACAAACTGTACAATGGAAATGATCCAGCCCATCACGCAATCACATATGCGGGGACTCAGCTTGGAAGGACCTCATTACGCTCACGGGCAAGGAATCCGGAATTGCCGATGTTGTAAAAGATTCCTCTAGCAACTGTAAAAAATATCTTTACATATAATACAAACTTTAGTTTTTGAAGCCTTCGGAATGCGATTTTGGCTCCATCCCTATCTACGCCACCATTCGTATGTGGTGTTTCAGGCAACACATAACTCAAGCCAATAAAATGTGAAACTGGCACAACACTTACCGAATGGAACTGATTTATGATGACACTTGAATGAATGGTATGCATAAGAGACGCCATCTAGAGGATGGACCGAGACAAAAAGAACCCATAAGATATCCTATTGCAATGGTAGCTCCCTCACGCAATTACGTATACGGAGACCGAAATTGGGCTGATGAATGATGGCGTAGAATGGGATGAACCCAAAATTGCAGTCCAATGTTTCGACAACTATGGTTTTTAGCACTTTACAACAAAGTTGAAAAGTGTTTATGACTTTGTTCATTCATTCATTCTGTCTGTCTGTCTGTCCGTTAGCACGATAACTGCCGTAAAAATGACTTTATCAAAATGAAATTTTAGTATGTTGTTCAGACGGTCTGTAGGACCTATGGGAATATAAATAAATAATATCACCCAATTAGTTTTTTATTGAACCCGGGTTGAAAAAATGAAATACATTGAACCCTATGGGACCTAATTATTCAAATATTTTTTTAAGTAAATTTTAAATTCACGAATTGCTTCGAAATTTTTAGGAAATATTCACATTATCCCATAGAATATATAAAAAAAAATTCAGTAAAATATATTAAGTAGTTTTTTAATTAAAAATTATTTAAAATAGGGAAAAAAAGAAATTCAATTAAACTCTGACTTTGTTATATCTTCCAGAAAGAAAAAAGAGATATATTATATAATAATTATCTTTCCATTTGTTTAAACGTTTTGCATGTGGGAGAGGCTTCACATTTTAAAATAAATTTGATAGATAACAATTTTTCATTTTTTTTTAAATTTTATATAACTTTTCATGATATACTTATTTGATGGCATTTTTAATGCACTTTCTTACGTCCTAGAGAGTTAAAATTTGGTACACAGCTTAAATTTGTTAAACATTTTATTCGACCAAAATTTGATGGATCTTTAAATATAGATCATACATTTTTTTCGAAATGGCCTTAAAATAATCCCCGTTCACTTTTATAAATCATTGTTGTAATATTGTTAAAAATTCTGATGTGGACAGCACATGTCTTTCCCTGCAGACTCATATTCGTTCTCTTTATTTATTCAATAATTATTTGAGTTTATCTGCACAAAATAACAACCATGAGTATTTTAAATGACATTGAATTTACACGTTAAACTTAAATTTGGTTCTCATTTGATAGCTGGACTTATTGTCAAAGGTGGCGTAGCGAAAACGCGAAAAAACTAGAATATCTCAAAAACGGCTAGTCCTAGAATAATGGGGTTAGTCTTATTCTTTTTGTTGTCAAAAATCACGTATAAAATAGGAATTTAATTGATATAATTGAGCACACGTAGTATTTTATTTTTATATATAACGATTTTTGCGGGTTATTTCGCAAAAATAGCCAGTTCCTTTTTCCCGAATCGTACTAGAATAACCTACAAATGATTTATATACAAAATTTTGTTAAATTTGGTATATAAATCACTTGTAGGTTATTGAAATATTATACACCAAATTTTGTTAAATTTGTTCCATTAGTTTTTAGCTAGAGTGGATAAAGGCAATTTCTGCGGCCATTTCGCAAAGAAGGCAGATTCTTTTATTACGAATCGTACTATAATCAATGAACATCAGGATTTCCCACAAAAAACATACCTACCAAATTGTATGAAATTCGGTCCATTAGATTTTCAATTACAGTGGATGTAATATCCACACAGACACACAGAAACATACACAGTTACGCCCTTACACACACAGACGTCTCCGGCCATCCAAATGGTTTCTCTAAGTCCTCGGACGAGACGGATGGTCTGGGCTTTCGACACACAGACGTCTTCCTAAAAATAGTTTTTTCGTGTTCTAGAAGTCCCAAAACGTGTAGATCCTTTGAAAATTCGAGTTCCGATCTTCGGCACGATTCCAATACTTTGAGTACATACACTTACACACATATATTATCTGTGTATCTGTGTATTATCTGTGTATCTAAATTCCGTGCCTATGCAATTACAATAGTTGTGATTTTAAATGATCCCTAAGCTTTTATTATTTCTTCAACGAAGCCTAATTTAACATATGCAGAATGCAAATATCTCAAGCGATTGCAAGATGAATTACATAAGAATTGCTGAATTTTTTTCACACAAAATTATTTAGCTCTGGAGTCTGGAATACAAGTTATATGATTGAAATATTCATTGATTTTGCATAAAGAATCAGATGATTTATATTTCGATACAGTTTTAAATATTTAAGTATAATAAATTACTGCAGTACTGTGATAATGTAAAAAATATCACCACTGAATGTATCACATTTTAGAAATTTTTAAATGAAATTTCATTTCAGTCGGAAAGTGTTTCATAATCAATGCTTATGCATGATTGATCTTTCTTGTTTTTATTTGTAAAGATATTTTTACATTGAAACTTTTTATTAAAGGAACTTTTAGATGTCACGACGTCGGCCGTCTCCGGCAGTCCAAATTGCTGCTCTATATCTTTGGATGAGTCGGACGGTCTGGGTCTTCGACGTTGGCCGTCTCATGTCCCTCGCCAATGAAAGTAGTGATATCCGTCTTTGTAAAGATGTATGTCGCGTTGGGAGATAATATTTTATTATCTCCCAACGCGCAGTATCTGCACAGTAAGTTACAGGAGGTAAAGTTCATGTTTGCCATATTATGCGCGCTTTGCAGATTGAGTTTCATTTACTTTTTATTTGGCGGATCAGGTTGCGGATTTATTCGCAAAAATTAATTATAAAAGTCGTACTTTGCAACATTTTTATGAGAGTAACTAAATAAATGAGTAAGCGGAGGTTACAAACTCTAAACAGCCGAAAATTGTTCATATGAGTTAGAGATTTAAAATCTAATTGAATAGAATTTTTGAAATACAATTTCATTTCAGTCAAACGCTGCAGGTTTCGGTTGGGTTGAGGGTCGACAATTTTCCTTGTTTCGGGTGCAGGTTGAGTCAAACTCGATCTGTGCAGGTCTATCTCTACTTACTACTTAGCCAAACCGAAAACAACGAGTCAAAAGCAATTTGCGCAGGTCTCTGTTCACTATTTAGCCAATCTGAAAACAACGATTTTAAATACACAACAAATAGAAAAAACTGCAATCAGGATAAACAAATCCACCACAGATCTATCCCAAAAGGCCGAGAAACACAAAAACAGATTGAATAAATCTGCAAAGTAGCTATGGATGCATTATAAATAAAATTGTGTATTTAACGAGTCATTAACTAAAACAAAAAGTCTTCTGAACAAAAATACTTCTAATTATCGTTACATAGATGTATATGTTTCTATAACCATTGCAGAAGGATTAATAAATAGCCAGAAATCTAAAGTTGAGCAATCGAAGGTATTGAATGCGTTTATATTTTACACAATAATTTACCAATTAATTACATATTCATTTACCAATTCTATAAAACATTTTTATGTATTGGGTTGATTATTTTTCTAAACGATTCATACAGTCAGAAAATAAACTTATAGAACTATTAAAACTTCTAATTAATTACTTATCTTACAAACATTTAAGAAATTCGAAAACTCACTTAAGAGATTTATGACTTTGGAAAGCAGCACAAGAACTCACTTCATAAAACTTTAGAAGTATTAAGTCATACCAATAAAAGCTTCATATGCATATCAAACTACTCCAAGACGTATAAAAAATTTTTAATGTGTTTCGAAGCTGCAATATTAAAAAAAAGATCTCTTTACTAAATACATGGAGTCAGGTGGAAATTTCTTTGTAAAATTCCTGCGTTAAATAGTTTGGATGTAAGAGGGTTATAACATTTAATTTCCAAAACAAGCGGGAATTTTACTTAACTATGAAACCTATATATTTTAATTCTTTAACTTTCTAAAAAGTTTCAAGTTTCAAGTAATAGTTAAACACATCAAAGCACTAAACTAATTTTTAAGAGAAAGTAGTTTTATCTCTAAAATGCAATGTTATAAATACTTAATTGTTGCACGGCAACAATAGTTATTATTCTGATATATATATATATATATATATATATATATATCATAGGATGTCTCATATGGAACATTTCGTTTCGCTTTTCTCATTATCATTCATTGGTATTTAAGAGCTGTTTGGTCGAATGTTATTTGAACTTAGCTGATAAAATAGCTAATGTTGGTTTGGTTGTTACCATTTCTGTTTTAATCTTCTTAATGCCCATTGTGGGTTTCGATATATTTTTATTAACTGGTCATTTTATAGTGATGTGAAAGCATGATTTATGATGTAGTTATTTTATTTGGCCAGTAAAACAGCTTGCTGCTTTCACTTCGTTATATACTACATATTAACATAATATCTGCACCCATAATTTTATGCTTTCATCCTGTTGTTGTTGTTGAAACTCAGACCGCCCGACCTACCAGAAAGGTGTAAGGTAACAGCTTGGACGGCCGGGAAGTGCCACCCAATTTAGGCCGGAACCCACTGGGGGAGGCATCCACAGGGACCGTACCCTCCTTCCCCTACCACCAACCTCTCGAAAGGACTTACGGACCCACATGTTTAACGTGATCGTACTCCGCTTGAACACGGTGGCAGTTGTGGCAGTGTGCAAATCCAACTCGCAAACCACCGGGCTACCGCGCCTGAAATGTGTCAAAAGCACGCGGTGTTCCCAGGTGGTCACCTACCCAAGTACTAACCGCGCCCGATCTGCGTAATTTTTATTTAATTTTATTTTCTATAATTTTCTTTCTTACGTAGTTTGTCTAGATCTTCTTTTCTCTCATTTGTTATAATTGTCTTATTTTAGTAATTGATGTAAATATTTTATGATCGTGTAGTGATTTGCTATCGCCATTTATGCCATCTGCTCCAAAGCAACTCTTAGCAACTTTTCTCTAAGTATCTTATAACTGAAGAGACCGCATACCGTTCCTGGTTTTGGATGCCTGACTTCTGAAGACTTCCAACGGAGACTTTTACATTACTCTGACGTCGGTGACAGTATGTTGGCACTTGAAATCTATAATTTTCGCACCGGCATCTGTGAAAACCAATATGATGGTGCACATTACAAACACGTGGTGTACAGTGATGATAGCCTCATAAATGAGCCTCGGACCGATGAGGACCAATGAGATTATCGGTGACTCCTTTTGGGGCGTCGAAAACCCAGACCACTCAACTCGCCCTAGGGCATGAGCAGCAAATTGAGTGGCCGGTCCTTTTGGGGCGTGTTCATATTTTAGTCCAGAGAAAAACTCTCAACTGTTTGACCTGGAGACTTGCTGTTGAGATCTTGAACTGATCAGTCGAACCTCCATTCGACTTGCTCTTGAACTTTCGCACTACTCAGTCGAAATCTCCGTTCGACTACTTCGGAGTTTTAATGTCCTAAAACGCTGCTGCTCTAGACTTCACGCTGGGCTTGTCTTCCGCAGAATCGCTCTGCAAAAGTTTCATTAATGTAATATAAATAAATCTTCAATTAATATAATGTATATATATCGTACTGTAAATAATAAATATTCGTTTATGCAAAGATAATTTTTTTCTGCAGTACAACAACAAATGTCGGATGATTGTGTCCCCTCGCAAATATCCAGAGTATCCGGGCATGAATACCACAAATCAGGTTCAGACCATACAATCATCGGACCCCGAAATCCTTATTATTATTTCTCTTTTTGTTTCAGTTTAATTTTCATATTAGTTTGGAATTATTTTCTATTGTTTAATGGAATTTGTGAGCGTGATTAGAAACCATTGTATCCGCTTCATCTGATATATTTATATCGATTTTAATGGTTGATGTGTTTATTGGATGTTCCCGTCCTGATTGTTTTTTTTCTGTCTCTTACCTGGAAATTGTATTTAATCTTTAAATTAATGCACATTGTTTCTGACCTGATATAACATCTATGAAATAACTGTAGTCACTTAACTGCCATGTTAAATTCTATTGAGGGAGTATAAAGTCCTTGTACCCGAATTCATGTTCCAATATTTGTAATTTCCATCCACCGTAGACAGCGGCTTCTGTTGTACCGGAATCCTTTCTTGAAATTTAGAGATTTGAGACTGTGTATCCTTACGTAATGCAGAATCATATGTGTTATAAACATTTAAATTATTTTAAGTATCCTTCATAAATTTCATGTATCTATTTTCTGTTCACACTAACATAAGAAACTGGCTTTAAGTCGTAAGATATCAAAATTGTCGAATCAGTAAAAGTATTTTATTCAAAACTAGCCGCCTTTGGCGACCAGCCTGTTCGCTACCCTTGAAAATTCTGACCGTAGCAAATTCTGATCGTTGCAAATTCGCTGGCGCGACCTACCAGAAAAGTATAAGGTAACTGTTTGGACGGCCAGGAAGTGCCACACAATTTAGACCGGAACTCAGTGGGGGAGGCAGCCACAGGGACTGTACCCTCCTTCCAATACCACCAACCTCTCGGAAGGACTTACGGTCCTACATGTTTAACGTGATCGTACTCCGCGTGAACACGGCGGCAATTTTGGCAGTGGCGGGAATCGAACCCGGGCCTACCGAGTGCAATTCTTGCGAGTAACCACTTGGCTACCGCGCCCTCCGCGACAATCTCTATAACTTTCTTTTTATTCATCCAATTTAGACCGGAACCCTGTGGGGGAGGCATCCACAGGGACCGTACCCTCCTTCCCCTACCACCAACCTCTCGGAAGGACTTACGGACGGACCCACATGTTTAACGTGATCGTACTCCGCCTGAACACGGCGGCAGTGTAGGCAGTGGCGGGAATCGCTAACAATTGGGCTTCCGCGCTCTCCGCGATAATCTTCATAACATTCTTTTTTCCAGTCCAATGTAAATTTGTTTTGGTCCGTAAGTCCTCGGAAGGACTTGCGGACGTGAACATGGCGGCAATTTTGGGAATCGAACCCGGGCCTACCGAGTGAAATTCCAGCACGCTAACCACTGGGCTACCGCGCCCTAGGCGACAATCTCCATAACTTTCTTTTTATTCACCCAATTTAGACCGGAACCCAATGAGGGAGGCATCCACAGGGACCGTACCCTCCTTCCCCTACCACCAACCTTTCGGAAGGACTTACGGATCCACATGTTTAACGTGATCGCACACCGCCTGAACACTGAGGCAGTTTAGGCAGTGGCGGGAATCGATCCCGGGCCTACCGCGTGCAATCCCTTAATTTCCCGCTCGCTAATTTAAATTTTATAATGACCATATGCTATTTAAAATATCCATAAAATTAAAATACCCATCGTTCCATCATTTAAAATATCCATAAAATTAAAATATCCATTTAACATATCCATAAATTCAAATATCCATTTAGAATAACCATAAATTAAAATATCCATTTAAAAAATCCGTATCATTCCATGAATCATCCATATCGTTCCACCAGTCCATAAATATAATAATTCCAAATACATCACCAGAATTCAATCCACCATAATTCAATCATTTAAATTATTTAAAGTATCCATAAATTAAAATATCCATTTAATATATCATATAAATATAATAATTTCATATCCAATACATATGCTAAACTCTTAATACATTTAAAACCCGAAGCGCGGTCTCCATGGAGACGGGGGAAAAACTACTGCGGGGGGGGAATGTCGGGGAAGAATCGGTTCTTCGCCGAGAAATGGGCAAGAATTATAAAATCACGACGTCTTTAAAATTGCGATCCTGCGGGCAATTTTCATTATTTCTTGACCAGATTCGACTTGTAAGAATGCCAGATCTTTGACCTTTCTAAAAATGGAAGTTATTAGTCGAAATTATGAGTAGTTTTTACGATGGGAGGATTTAAAAACGAAAGTTGTTTTTTTTTAACCGAAAGTGACTTTTGTTTTAAAATCTTTTAAAAAATATTATAAATCGTCATTGAGATTTGAAATTGACATATGTTTACTCGCAATCGTCTGCTCTTTCCGGTGGTGTGATTTGTTTTTTCTACGACGTCTGGATCGTGGAGAAAAAAAGACAAAAAGGGCAAAAAACCGTGGTAATCGCATAAAATATTAAATAACTAAAAAAATAATTCAAATTTTAAAAATCGGTTTTCACGTGTCCCCTTCCCACCCACCCCCCGGGTCTCCGATTGCCAAATTTCGTAGCTCTCCGACGCGCAGTCGCTGAACGTATAGTGTATAAGACAGACAGACATTGTCTTTTATTATTTAAGACGAACATAGCTATTCAATATTCAGTAATTTCTCTTCGGTAGACATCAAGTGTAATTACTCCTGCGCAATCTTGAGTTGGCTCTTGGTTTTCGGACCGTTCGTCTGTGATTGATTTCCATTCTCAGAACTACGTATGGATCGCTACCCCTTGATTGTTTGATTAATTTCTATCAGAGTCCGGACGTATGGGCGAGACGGCGAACTATTTATTCCTTCCAATTATATGCCTAGACGTCTTTATTGCTATCATCTTTAAAATTGATATTGAAATCTCTAAGATAATAATTCTGTGTCATTTGTCAAGATTAATGATAAATAATTTATTACAGATGTTAAACCTATCATCCGCTTATACTGCAATTTACGATATCAGTTTACTTATTATAGCCTCACTATTATACCTTTGTTCGGAATATCATTCAAATATATATAATCTGAAGAAGAAAGTTAACTTTGTAAAACTAGTTGGTTCTGCATTTTTATTTGGGCAAAATTTGGTATATTATTTCATTTACTATAACTATTTTAAGCATCTATTTCTAAAGATGTGCGATACATAGAGAGGTAACAACTGATATGGATTCGGCATGGAATTTTTGAGGTAGTCGGATGATTCACTAAAGATTTTCACCTTCGATTCTTTGTACATTTCTGATTCAAAAATATTCATTATATCTATTTCTCAACATTGTATAAAGTCTAGTTGATAACCGATATAGATTTAGAAGCATATTCTGGTGGAAGTAGAGTGGTTCACTATGGATTTCCACTCCTGGTATATTTTCTAATTCTGGTTCAAAAATTTCATTGAAGTATATATTTCTTAGGATTGTCTATAAATAATGACTGATATGAATTCAGCATTAACTTACGAAAGGGGTAGTAGGACTTACTAAGTAGTTCTACTCCTGGTTCTACAGATAACACTTTTGTTTAAAAATTTACATTCTCCTTGCAACAGCTATTTGTCAAGAATAGCAATAGATAGAATATAGATAAGAACTGATAAACAGCATCGAATTTTTTAGGAAACAGCGGGTTCGCGAAATGTTTCGACTCCCATTTCTAAAGATGTCATCTTCGGTTTTTCTTAAATTTAGTACGACTGTCAACCTAAAAAGTGTGCGAAGGAATATAAAAATGTTTAATAATTTGATTAAAAATTAACTTTAAGCACTACTTGCAATCATGCTCCTTTCATAAATGTCTTGTCTCATTATTATTTATTAAATATAGATTTTTGGCAAGAAACATTTGTTTTATAGGAGTTAAACGGAGGGCCTTTCTTCTTTTATTATTTTGGCGAAATTTTATTTTCTTGAAACATAAAGATGTTAAGAAACATTTCTATCACATCACAGACGTGGTGTTTAAAATCTCTAAGCAAGGATGTGTATTTATTTCTTGGTAATAAAAGTTTTTTAACTTCCACTTATTCACAAAAAATGTATTCTTCATAAGTTTTGCGGTCTAGAATCTATACTTCCCAAAATATTTTAATGTTAATTTTTAGATAAACACTTGTATTAAAAACTAGAAAAAAATCTAAATAAACAGCAAAATTAAGAAGTTTCAAGATTTAGAAAACTTCATCACGCAGCTGACTACTTCAACCAACTCATCCAAAACTGTTCATACAATTTTTTCTCTAGCGGTTTAGCCATATAATGTATACAGATTTTTACGTGACCGCTATTAATCACGTCTAGTGCATGTGAACAAATATTAGATCTGTAACAATGTTAAATGGTGTGCAAGTTTTGTATTATAAATTATATTATACGCATTCAAATAAAATTTTACTCACTATGGATTTTACTTTTAGCATAATTAATTTTTGTAATTTTATAATTTATGAACAAGCAGAATGAAATATCAGAGTTACACGTATACTAAATAAACTCCCGGTGCATAAATAATTTACATACGGATAATTTCACACAATTCTCAAATCACCTGTCCAATCAAAACCATTCCCAAGCTATATTTCTTTCCCTACGCAATCATGCCAATTGTACAGCAGGGGCGCAATACGCCCTATATAAGTTCATTTGATACATTCTATATGAACGTGCTGAACATACTTAAAAAAATAAAAATGAAAAATACTTGCTTCATGAAGCCCCTACACTTAAGAAGGAATTTTAATAAAAATAAAACCGACGACGCGGTGGTCGAACGGTCAGGGCAACCGTTTCCTAGCGATCGTTCGGCTGCCGGGTTGTGGGTTCGAGTCCCACCTTCAGGCATGGATGTTGGGCGCGATGTGTTCCGGCCCCCACTGGTGCGCTGGGGCAATGCCATGTGACGGCTAACAAGTTCACGGTTCCGGCCGGAATATAGGCGAATGATGAAATATAAAATGTCTGGCCATTAGGAAAAAATAAAATTAAAAAAAAAATAGAAATAAAACCATAATAATAAATGTTATCTCAAAATATTTTTATTAGAATATTGCCATTTTCAGCCCAATACCCATACTGATATTATGACACCGAATTAAAATATCCAAAACAAAATCTTTTAATCACGCAAAGTTAGAAAACCAATATTAATTTAATTAAATCCACTTCGTTTGAGACAACATGGCAAAATAATATTGCAAATCCTTTGTTCTCATGTTGACAATTCAGCGTTCTCATATATTACCTCTTTCATTAGGATTGAATTTGATCAACACTCTGCTGGAAAACATATCTCTGGCGCCCGCTTACAAAAGAACCAGACGACTAATGAATGCAGTTCATCCGATATGTGTTCTAATTTTGTTGGAAAAGACAATTAACTGCATTTCACTAAAAATAGAGTTCAAATAGTTAAGTGGAGGAGATGCTTTTACCAAGGAATGATAATGACAAGGATATTGAGAAAGGAAATATTACGAGTGCTCTATTAAATGATTGATATTAACATACTTCTGAATTGTATTATATTACCTAATTTTATAATATCCGTTTTTTTATTAAAGGTATCTATTGTGTTGTAATTGTTGTTGTTGTTGAGACCCAGACCGTCCGACCTACCAGAAAGGTGTATGGTCACTATTTGCACGGCCGGGAAGTGCCACCCAATTTAGTCCTGAACCCAGTGGGGGAGGCATCCACAGGCACCGCACCCTCCTTCCCCTACCACCAACCTCTCGGAAGGACATACGGACCCACATGTTTAACGTGATCGTACTCCGCATGAACACGGCGGCAGTTGTGGCAGCGTGCAAATCCAGCGCGCAAACCACCGGGTTACCGCGTCCGATATGTGCCAACAGCACGCGGTGTTCCCAGGAGGTCACCCACCCAAGTACTAACCGCGCCCGATGCTGCTTGACTTCGGTGATCTAACGAGAACCGGTGTTTTCAGCACGATAGGGCCGTTGGCAGATATCTAGTGTGTGAATACTCTTGTCTTAAATTATTGTAAATAAGATAACATTTAACAGATTTCAAATAGTACATGTAGTGAAGATCAATATTTAAAATAATTTATTTTTTATTACATACGTGGAAATATACTTTTAGTTTTGTTAACAAAATCATTTCAAATTCTGAAATTTTAAATGTGTACCAGTAAAGTAAATTAAATATTTAGTATAAAATATAAAATAATAATCATTTTAGACTTTAAAACTACACCTTAGAAATATGTATTTTGGGGGGGTTATTATTCAGTGATCGAGATAACATCTCTACATACGTATTTCACACTATAAAATAAGCAAATACGCTTTATGAATAAAGTGATGCGTATTTTTACGCATCGATTTTGTAAACCAAAAAGGAAAAAAATATTTTTAGACTCGCAATTTAAACTGATTTGGCTTGAATATAAATTTATTTTTGAGAAAACTTTTCCTTTATGGAAAAGCCAAAAGCAAAAAGATTGAAATTTTAAAAGAGAAAAAGAAAAATTATTTCACTTAATAAGTTTTTAATTTTCTTTTCCCCTTGAATGTTACAACCAAGGGTAAGGTAACAATTTTAAGATATTTCATCATAAATTATATGATTAGTTATTTTTATAAAAAAAAAACACTGTTTGTTATACAATGAGGAACTTATAATGCAAGATTGCTACTCTAGTTGGAAAATTGAGAGGAAATTAAAAAAAAATGTGATCTTAAAAGTCAAAAATTTAGTAAACATTTTAAAACTGATTTCATAATTTTTATAAGGTATATTGATTGTGCTATTAGGTATACAATGTATTTTGTTTAATAACACAAAGGGTATAGTACATTGCTTAAATATTTTTTTCAACGTAGAAAAGTCAGAGATTTATATTCTGTTGGGCGAGGACACTGTAATTATTTTATACAAAATACAATAAATTTAACAAACACCTGGAAATTTGTGGGTAATTGTACATTTGTTAAAAATTTCTCCTCTTGAAAGCAGAATACGATATTTTTTTATAAATGAATGAATTCGAAAGCGAGTTTAGTTCCTGAAGAAAAATATACTTTCATTGAAGTTTGTTGCAGATGGTTTGATGTCTTTTTAATCGCTTAATCTGATTTGTCCAAATTACAACTTTCCCAGTAAACTAAATTTCAATCCAGTGAGAGAATAAGAATAAAAATTGTAAAACGATTCTATTGTTGGATCTCTGTAAAAAAAATCTATCGTATTATTGTCGAAAAATATTAAAATAATCATGCTAAATTCACAGCTTAATAATTTCAAGAGATACAACGTATATATACGATACATTTCTAGCGCTTCACAGACATGCTGTTTAAAATCCCTAATCAAGGATGTGTATTTATTTCTCGTTAATACAATTTATTCATCATCCACTTATATATAAAAAATTCATTCTTTATAAGTTTTGGTCTCTATATATTTATAGTCACATATATATAGGAAAATATATAGTTTTCCGCATATATATAGTTCCCAAAAGATTTTAGTGCTGACTTTTAGATAAACACATTTATTAAAAAGCAGAAAATCCAACTGAATAAACAGCCAAATTAAGAAGTTTCAAGATATGGAGAACGTCATGACGCAGCTGCCTATCTATCAACCAACTCAACCAAAACTGTTCATATAATTTTTCTATAGTGGTTTGGTCATATCATTTATACAAATTTTTACGTGACCACTATTAATCTCGTCTGGTACATTCGAACAAATATAAGAACTGCAACAATATTAAATGGTGTGCATGTTTTTATTCTATAAATTATATTATACACATACTAATAAAATTTCACCTGCTATGGATTTTACTTTTAGCATAATAACTTTTTGTAATTTTATAATATATGAACAAGCAGAATGAAATTAATATCCGAGATACGCAGATCCTAAATAAACGTCCGTGCACAATTAATTTAGATCCGGATAATTTCACGCTACTCTCAAACCACATATTCAAACAAAAATATTCCCACACTCTGTTTCTTTCCAAATGCAAGCATGCCAGTTGTTCAACACGAGAGTAATACGCCCTATATAAGTTCCGATATGAGTCGCTGAAGATACTTAAAAACGAAAAAAAAACACTTCTTGCTTGATTCGTAGCCCCTGAAACAGATGAGGGATTTTAACCAAGTTATAACAATAATAATAAATGTTATCTCAACAAATTTTTATCAGAATTTTACCACTTTCAGTTCAATAAGCATACTGTTAATATGACACCAAATTAGAAGATTATGAACGCAATCTTTTAAACTTGCAGAGTTAGAAAACCTATATTAATTAAATCCACTTCGTTTGAGACAACATGGTAAAATACCAATGCAAATCCTTTGTTCCCATATTGACAATTCAGAGTTCTGATATTTTATTTCTTTCACTAGGATTGAATTTGATCAACACTCTGCTGGAAAACTTATCTCTGGCGGCTCACCAAGCGGCAGAAACTTATCTCTGGCTCACCAGACGGCTGATGAATGCATTTCTTCCGAAATGTGTTCTAATTCTGTTGGAAAAGACAATTAACTGCATTTCATTAGAACTGAAATCCAAATAAGTAGAGGCGATGCTTTTATCAAGGAATGATAACGACCATGAAACCGAAAGGAAATATTCCGAGTGCTTCATTAGAAGATGGATATTAACATACTTCTGAATTGTATCATATTACCTATCTTTAAAATAGCCCACTTTTTTTATTAAAGCTATCTATTGTGTGGATATGTTTTGCCGAAAATTATTGTACATAGGAAAACATGTGACATATTTTAAATAGTGAATGTCGCGAAGTTCAATATTTAAGATCATTTATTCTCTGTTAAATAGATCGAAATATATTTTTAGTTTTACATACAAAGTCATTTCACATCATGAAATTTGAAATGTCTAAAAGTAAAGTAAATTGCACTTTTAAAATAAAATAAAAAATAATAGGTACATTACAATTCCGTAAAAATATGTTCCTTTTTGGAGTTATATTATACATGTAAGTTGTTTTGTTTTGTCCAATTGCAAAACACTACTAACGACGTTCTTGATGGATTTATATGTTTCAAGCATAAATGAAAACGAATCACTTTTGTCCATGATGGCTATCTGTGTGTAGAGGTTTATATAGCTTAAAATTTGCCGCCAGAGCCTGACCTGATGCAAATCCGGAATTAACCGAAAATTTCATATCCAACCTGAGCATACGTAAAACTGAAAGATTAAACACAACCTCACTTATTCCCAGTGTAAATTAAGAAATAAGGCACCAGAGCAGAATACGCATTTAATCTAGTTTACACCGGTTTCAATTTATATAAGAGATACCTAAATCATTGAATATTACATCCGGTAGCATTTTCCGTGTTGCATCACAAGTCCAGTTGCTGTTTGGACCGCAAAAATATATTTTAAATATTAAAATGAACACTCACAAATATATTTTCAAACAATAATTTCGAACAGTCGAGTTGCGTTTTGGGCCTCTCATAAATAGATTTAAAATAGGAAATTAACACGAACAATGTCAATTATTGTAAAGTATTTTAAATACTATAAATTACAATCTTTTCGGATAATAATTTACACGATGAATATAAACATTTGAATCTAAAATAAAATATACTAATTGTATAATTTTAGAACAGAAAAAAAATGTTAATAGAGAGACATGCATGCAAAAATGATTCAATGTGAAATTGTGATTTTTATATAGTGATTGGAAAATGCACGTATGATGTTAATAAAATTAGTCTAATCACTAATACTAGCTAATTTTTAAAGCACATATATATAAAAATATACAAGATAATAAATACATACTAATGCTTTAGATTTGGAATAAAGCAAAATTTAAAAAAGTACAGGCTTCAGAAACAGGTATAAATATATCTTTTTCAATCATGTATATATCGAAATTTGTAAATCTGTGCGGAAAGTCATGCGTTAGTCACATACGGTATTTTTTCAATATAAGTTATACATTCACGATCCGTTTTTCTTTCTTAATGAAATACTGCTTTAAAAATGATAGCGTTTTGGCAGATCTAATTATCGAAAAGGCAATACATTGAACTATATAAACACATTTTTTCAAAACCCTTTTATGAAGATTATACGTTATTTTGTCGAAAGATAATTTAATATTACAGAAATGTAATATATGGGGAAAATAAATGACACGCACGTCAATTATACTTCCTAATACTTCCTAATTTGCAAACATTGACAAGATAATTAAATTTATGACAGCCGCGTCTGTGCATACAGCGTTAAAAATGAAATCTAACATATTAAGTTAGGAGGAAAGTGGATGATTTTTTTTGTTGTAAATGAATGAATTTGAAAGTATGTTTAGATGCAGAAGAAAAATATACTTTTATTGAAGTTTGTTGCAGAAAGTTTGAGATATTTTTAATCCCATAATTTGATTTATACAACACACCACTTTCCCTGCAAACTAAATTTCAATTGAGTGAGAAAATAAGAACAAATATTGTAATACAATTTTATTTTTGGATCTTGGTTTGAAAAAATTATGTTATTATTGTAGAAAAAGTGATATGCTAAATTAACTGCTTTATAACTTCAAGAGGGCCTAATAAGCCCTATATAAGTTCATTTGATAATAATATATAAGTTCGCCCTATGTAAATTCGTTGAAATTGCAAAAAAAAAAAAAAATCCCCACATTTTGCGCGATTCTTATCCCCTGAACCCGCGGAGGGGTTTTATTAAAATTAAAAAAAATAATTATATACGTTATCTCAGTAAATTTTCTTCAGAATTTTCTATTTTCAGGACAATATGCCTACTGATAATGTAACACCAAATTAATAATATTTCGAACGAAATCTTTTAATTTCGCTAAGTTAGAAATCCTATCTTAATTAAATTCACTTAGTTTGAGACAACATTGCAAAATCGGAATGCAGATCCTTTGTTCCCGTGTTGAGAATATAGCGTTCTCATATTTTATGTCTTTCACTAAGATTGGATTTGATCAACACTCTGCTGGAGAACATATCGACGGCATCCGCTTACAAAAGGACCACAGCCGACTGATGAATATGTAGTTCTTCCAATAAGTGCTTTAATGCCATTGGAAAACACACTTAACTGCACTTCACTGGAAGTGAAGTCCAAATTGTTAAGTGGCGAAAATGCTTTTATCAAGGAATGACAACTACCGGTATATTAAGAAAGGAAATATTTTGAGTCCTCCATGAAAAGATGGCTATTAGCATATTTGATTTGGATCTGATAAATGATGATGTTTTTCACACAAATATTTTCAGATACTACAATTATACAAATATATGGAGTATCAATATCTACTCTACTTTCTCATACATTCATATTCAATATTTTTACGTTCTTTCATGTTACAATACAAAATGGAGAAAAAAATGAATGTTTCTTATGAGTTTTTGTTTGCAAATTGTTTTTTATAAAATGGTAATAATTATTTTAAAATATATTAGTTAACAAGTCAGAGTGTAGGCTAGGTATTCAACTGATTTATCTCCTATACTAATAGAAGATGCATGCATGCTTGTATGTCTGTATTGCGCGTAACAGGTAATCTTGTCGTCGAACTGGAGCGAAATTCAGTGCAGGGGGTTACACGAGTCTAGGCGAGGATACACATTGGCAAGATTTTTTTAATTACAAATATTTTTTGAATGTGTATGTTGAAACGCAATTTTGAGTAATTTGCACGCAAATCGGTCCCCCTGTTATCAAAACATTAACACAGAGGTTTATTATCCTTTCTTGAAACTTCTAGGAAAATGAAACTAGATTATAACACAAATATATTGATCATTGATTTGTTTTATAATAACATTTATAATGGATTGACTAGATTATTATATATACCTTCTGGGAAATTTCAAGTCTGAAGACTTTTATTTTATTAATCCCCAAACATGTCGGTTTTTTTAAATTTACGAATATTTAAGCCTTGATGGCTCTGAGGAACAAGTAGAAATCTTAAACTTGCAAGGAATCATGTATTATTTAATAGCTAATAGTGCTGAAGATTTGAAGTTTTAAACGTGTATGGTTTTATTGCTATGGAGCCATGAATAAGTCTCAAAAGTTTCAAATATTAATTTTGACTTAACAACTATGGTGGAACGAAAAAACTTTTCGTAATAGATGACAAATGTTACCCCTTGGTGTGAGATGTCGTCATTCAAAATTCAAATGATTTTGATTGCTACCTTTAGGTTCAATAAGAACGTTAAAATTTGAAAAAAAGTGAAAAAAAACTCCAATATTACTTTCCTTATATACATAATGTATAAGGAAAGTATTGTGACTGGGTCGAAAATTCGAATTAGAGTTTTCGATGGCAGAGCACGTTTCAAGCATCCCTGATCACGAATCAAACATTTTTGAAGTGATGTCTCTGTGTGCGTGTGTGTGTCAGTGAGTCTGTGGAGACGATAACTGACGAATGAATGGACCAATTCGAACGAAATTTGGTACAAAAATCACAGTCCATAAACACTGGAAGCCTATTGTTTTTATACGCAATCGAATGTTCAGAACACCCCTAAATTTTCGAGTGAAATTATGAAAAATCGTCAAAAAATCAAAACCGCTAATAAAGTTACGCAAGTAGACATTTCTTATGTAGTTTTTCATTAGAAAACGATTGACATAAATTTTAGAACGCTAACATGAACCGATCTCGAGATATTGTACATTTTTCAAAAAAATTATCAAAAAGGTTATATAAAATAAAAGAAAAATATTTCCTATTGAGAAACATGTTCACTTTTCATATGTAATACCATGCGATAAATTTGGTGATATCCTTCTCGTGGATTTAGCTCGTTCCATTCTTGAAAAAAGATACTTTGAGTAACACTTTTGTATTTGAACGCCAATAGTCATTTATCTGCTGTAAGAATAACTTATTTCTCCGTCTATAACGCTTGGCAATATTTTGGCGACAAATTTGGTGGAATGTCGCTAACTTGGCGGCATTTTTAATTGTTGACAAATTAACAAAAATATCGCCAAATGGATAAAAATGACGCTAAATCAATGAAAATGTCGACTAATTGAAGAAAATTCAATATCTTGGAAATAATATAAGTATCTACTATAAGAATAACATTTTTTTAATTGTAGAAATAGTAAATTCATTGCATTATATAAGGAAAATCATGTGTTGTCCACATCAGATTTTTTTTATTCATTTTCGATTATGTATTTTTTAATCAATCTCATTCGATAGAGTTGAAAAGTTGTTTTTAAATATGTGTTCTTGAAGAATTCACATAATTTTAATTATTTTATTTCCCAATCACAAAAGAGTTGAAAATTGCAAAAAATACAAAATGAAATATTTAAATTTATTTCTATAAAAACATATTTAATTTTATTTAACTTCACAGGCGCCTGAAGATGAATACTGTTTTTTGCCAAATCTATATAAATAAAATTGAGAATCTGTCTGTCTGTCTGTTTGTCCCATCTTCATGGTAGAACGGCTGAACAGAATTTAATTAAATTTTGTGGGTAGCCAGCAAATAGCTCCACTTAAAATTTACTATATGTTTCGAGTTTCTACGACGAGTGGTTCTACATATTAGTAAAAACGAAACTTCCGTGTATCTCATCATTATGGAAGAACAGCTAAACCGAATTTAATGAAATTTTGTGGATAGCCTTGAAATAGGCCTCCATGAATTTAATGCAAGTTTACAGTTTCTAAGGTCAGGAATTGTCGAGATATTAATGAAAAACGAAAGTTTTTCCTAGTTCTACTCTATAACCCCGTCCTTTATCCAAAAGAAATGGTTGAAAATCGTTCGTTTTAAACAACGTGAAAGTGAATTAAAACATTATTTCTGAGGTTGGTGGAAGATTTTTGCTCTAATTAGTCACTATCTGAAAGCATGAATTGTTTGAAACATGAATTTAAAATGGAAAATCTATCTGCATGGTTTATTTTTCACAAGCTTTTACTCAATAATGAAAAGTATAAAGAAACCAAAATGGTTATTTGATTTCGCAGTTTATGAGGAAGACTCTATCTTATATCATGTTGCTCAGAAAAGCAATTGAATTAAATCTGCCTGTTAATTATTATTATTATTTTTTCGAATTGAATATTAAATAAATGGATATAAAGCTATTTTATATATGAACAATTTGATTTTTCTTTTAATTATATTAATTGCAGACTACGGACATCACTTTCATTTATTTTGGAAAAGAGTTTTAAGCTTTTATATTGTGTTTAGCTAATAAAGTCATATATTGTGTTTACCCAATAAATTCATTTATCCCGTTGTTGAAACAGAAAAAGAGTAGAACGGGTATATCTTCTAATACAATTTCAGTGTTTTCATTTAGTATATACAGACGGGATCAGGATGTTTTATTCTCCAAATCTGCGAATTCAGAGCTACGAATTTGGCGGAATATCGCTAACTTCGCAACACTTCTTAAACTTTACCAAATTGATAGAAATGTCGCCCAATTCATAAAAATGACGCAAATCAATGAAATTAAATTTGTTGTTTTAGATGAGAATACTGAACTGATGTTTCGGTAGCATTTGTCGGTCAGTCCATCCATTCTACTTAGTAACACATTTAGCGAATTTTTAAAATGTCACCAAATTGATAAAAATGTTTCAAATTCATGAATTTGGTTTCAAACCCTCTCACTCTAATATTACCACTTTATTTAATCGTAATCTTTCTGACAAACTTGGGAATACTGATGACTTTAAAAGCTTTGCTGAGGTGTATGTAGTTCCCCTGTTATCTCCTGATGGTGACTATAAATTTTACATTGGTAGTACAAAACGTACTGCTTTCATCCGTTTAGCGGAACACGTTCGCGATGCCAAATTTGGTAAACTTTCTACGGCTCTTGTTCAATTGTGTTTAATGATAAATTCCTATCCATTTTTGGAAAACTTTCCTTTTAGTTCTTTGTAACAATCCACGTTATATTCTCCTTTATGAATCCATCTCTATTACTTTCCTTACATACATAATGTATAAGGAAAGTGTTGTGACGGGGTCGAAAATTCGAATTCGAGTTTTCGGCGGGAGAGCAAGTTTCAAGCATCCCTGATCACGAATGAAACATTTTTTAAGTGATGTCTGTGTTTGTGTGTGTGTGTGTCAGTGAGTCTGTGGAGACGATATCTCACGAAAGAATGGGCGATTCGAATGAAATTTGGTACAAAAATCACAATCCTTGAATACTGGAAGCTTATTGTTTTTAAACGCAATCGAATGTTCAGAACCGCCTTAAATTTTCGAGTGAAATTTTGAAAAAATCATCAAAAAATCAAAATCTTTAATATATTTACGCAAGCAGACATTTCTTATGTAATTTTTCCTTAGAAAACCATTGACATAAACTTTAGAACACTAGCATGAACCATTCTCGAGATATTGCACATTTTTTCAAATAAATTTATCAAAAAATCCCATAAATTAAAAAAATATATATTAATTGCTGAGAAACATGTTAACTTTTCATATGTAATATCTTGCGATAAATTTGGTGACATCATTTTCGTGGATCTAGCTCGTGATATTCATGAGAAAAGATACTTGATTAATACTTTTGCATTTGAACGCCAGTAGTCATTTATCTGCTATAAGAATAACTTATTTCTTCTTCCATAACGCTTGGTGAGATTTTGGTGACGAATCTGGCGGAATGTCGTCAACTTGTTGACTTTTTGAAATGTTGCCAAATAACGAAAATCTAGCCAAATGGTTAAAAATGACGCTAAATCAATTAAAAAGGTGACTATTGACGAAACTTCATATCTTGAAAAGAATATAAGTATCTACTATAAGAATAAGCTTTTTTTTTTGCTATAAAAGCAGTAAATTCCTTGCATTATATAAGGAAAGTCATGTGCTGCCCACATCAGATTTTTATGTATTTACCGTGAGTCGATTTGTAATTTTGATACCATTCAAATTTTAAGGTATGCTTGGCCATTCATGCCATTAAGGTATGCTTGGCCATTAAGGTATGCATGCCATTCTCGACTATATGCAATTTAAATATCTTAATAGTTATTTATGACGTCATTCTAATGAAAATTACGCTTGACGGTTCTTCCGAAATTATGCTTTTCCTGTAACTAATTTCCTGTATCTAATAATGTATTGATTGCACTACCCTTGTAACATGTTTACAATTTGAAAGCGTTTAAAGTAATTTTTGTATTTTCCGTGTATATTTCTTAGATTATTCTGTATTAATTAATAGTATCTTCATTTACCATTTTATATTTTTATGCAAATTTGCTGTATAACTGGTTTCCATATATGAACATTCCATGTTTTACCATTCATGCAGCCACTGATGAAGGGCGTATTAACGCACGAAAGCGCTCTGGCAGTTTTAAAATGCCTTGTACGTCTTTTAAGATGTTTTAATAAATCACCTTTCGTTTTAAAGACCTTTTGTCCTTAATTTCTATCAACAATTTTATTGATTTTCGTTGCAGCGAATTCCCAAGAAGTCCTTATTTTTTGTTGTTCTTGAGAATCGAGATTTGTTCATATGTAGAGAAAGTCATATGTTGTATACATCAAAGTTTCACGTTTACCTCTAGTCTTAATTTATTAACATTTAAATGCAATGCTAAATAAAAATTCGATCTACGGCGAGAAGAATTGAAATTAAAAAACAAATTCATTGTCTAAATAATGGTTGTCATTATAAAATTAAATATATTAGATGTTCGAAGGTTTTCAGAAAGTGTTAAGTTTAATAAAATTTTGCACGAACTTTCCAAACAAAATTACATAAATAAAATGGGACAGCCAGATGTTCACTTCTCATGATTTTTCCTGAACATGTGCTATTAAAATTTTAAATAGTCCGAATTATTAAAAAAGCGAGCATTCGTGCAAAGCTTTCATATTTAAAATGTAGTTGGTTTTCTAAATTAAAGAACTAATGATATTTTCGGGTGAAATATTAGAAAAAAAATACGCTTAGACGTCGTCCGATATTATTTCATTTTGTATTATTTTAATAAAGTTTAATAGAACAATATATATATATATATATATATATATATATATATATATATATATATATATATATATATATATATATATATATATATATATATATATATATATATATATATATATATATATATATATATATATATATATATATATATATATATAAAATAAAAAGGATAAAATTAAAAATAAAATAAAATAATAATAGTTATACTGATTTAAAACATGATCAGTGTCATACCCTGGTTCAAAAACAATACGGAGGAAAATTAAGTAAAAATGATATGAAAGGAAATATCAGACAAAAGGAAAACAATGTTACTATAAAAGACAAAATGATCTTAATTTTAAATATCAATAATCCACATGAATTTATCAACATTCAGGAGCAATGCATCAAGTTCAAACAACAAAGGATTATCAAAATCTGGAGGCTCAAAATATTAAAATGACAAAATAAGAGAAAATATACAATCCAAAAATATGAAATTGGATAGAAGCGCTATGGATCCAGCTTATCAAGGATCTTTGCATCCACAGAGGTTCCAAATGTGTTTCGCTCAACGATACAGCTACATGGCCGAAATAACGTCAAAAGATCCGACACATTTCCAAACAATAACATATATGAAAATAACAAAAAATAAGAAAAGAAATTTGGAAGGAATATGATGAAAGTGCATAAAGCAAACATATAAGCAATCTAACCAATAATCCACAATGATTAAGATAGAATTAAAGTCATAGCTTTCATCACCATTATACAAGACACATATTTCGTTGCACTAAACAAAGTAATAGGAAAGAGTACTAGAGAGCGCCATCTGTTGTGAATTATAGGAAATACTTCTGCATGTTCTACCAATGGACTATACAAATTTATATGTTTCAAACCCAAAAATTAGAGATATAAAGATAAAATAAAGAAAAATAATTTTACGCAATATACTAAGTATTAATTAATAATTAACAATTATATAAAATGTATCCAAAACTTATTACTAAGACAAAAATATCTCAAAGAGTATTTTAATGTTTAAAGTATACAATAGCAATTTCAAATTAGACTGAAACAATAAATAAAATATTATAAATAGTATTCAAAATTTCTAAAGTGATATTTAACAAAATTAACTGGATATGATTCAGCCTTAGATTATCGAAATAAATCTGCTGGATGGTTTCTGTATTGTGTATTTTCACAAAACCTAAAAATCCTATGAAATTGATTTATTAAAATATTTTTATATACCTGTTTACTCATACATGAGTTAAAATTGATTATCTTGTGAATTTTAAATGGAAAACTTTTTCTTTTATCAAAAATGTTTGACAAAAATGAATATTCATTATCAAGAGATAGAGTTAAATCTAAGAAATTAATGCTAGACGAGATGTTGCTTTCGTTTGGTAAAAGGAATAAATTTGGAGGATAAAAATCAAAATCTATATCATTTGATGAGGGAACTATTTTAATGAGAATAACATCGTCAATATATTTGTAAAATGTATATGCAGAGTTTATAAAATTTGACTCGTAAAAGTGTAGATAAAGATTTGCGAGAGCTGAACTGGCAGAGCCACCCAGTGGAACACCCTTAATTTGCATATAAATTTTACTGCCTTGCATCAAGTAATTATTAAAAATTACACACTTGAGAAGGTACTTCCCGACCGTCCAAACAGTTACCTTACACCTTTCTGGTAGGTCGGACGGTCTGAGTTTCAACAACAACACTTGAGAAGGTCTATTATAGAAATATTTTGTCTATTATAGAAAGATTTAATAATATCCCAAGTTACTTTATATAAATCTTTTATGTCAATATTGTTGAAAAGGTCCTTAAAGTTATACGTTTTAAATCCCAAAATATTAATCGTATCCAACTTTTGAATTAATTGATAACTGTTATTAATAATATGAGAAGTTGAATTATCATTTATATAAGAGATGATTTTATTAAGAATTACCAATAGAGATTTACTAGCAACAGATGCATATGATTTATGTCCTATAGTTACAGATCTAAAAGAGATAGGATTTTCATGAAATTTTGGGATCATGACAATATAAGGGAATCTTAGATTGTTGCAAGGTAATTTTAATAATTTATGAAAAGCAATAATTTTCTTAGATATGAATGTTGCTGAAGAATCAATTTTTTTTAAAAATATCAGTGTGATTTAAGAAATCGTTTAAGATTTGCACATAATATTTTTTACATATGATGGCGTAATTGTTGGCAGCTTTATCCACATATGTGATGACAAATTGTGATTTTAGTTCATTAATTGCCTGCTTCAAGTTTGTATAGTTAATTGTAGGTTTAGTTATAGGCAATTTACCTAAAATATGTTTGATGTTTGTCAGAATGCTAACCTTCCACATATCGAAAGCTTCAATGGGATAGTTTTTACTGCAAGCAATTTTGTATATGAATTTTTTTAGATCAATATTTAGTTGTTTAATTAAAAGAGAGTGATTTAATGTATTTTGGATTTGGAATTTGGTACCATAAAGCATAAGATTTTTAAGTGCTACATTTTGAACAATATTGAGATCACCAGTAATTATGTGTTTATGATTGCTGTCTATATATTTAGAATAATTTGGCTGGTTACAGACACATAGTAAATTGGGAGAGGAATTTTGATTTATAAAAGACTTAGATATATCATTGTAATTGAAAATTTTCCTACCTAAAGGGGTATTATATTTAAATGTTTTGAAAATTTGAGTATTAGGAACAGGAAAGCAGTATTTATACTTCTGAAATAAATAATTAAAATTTATATTATTGCAAAGTGAATTTCTGTAATTAATTACACAATAAGTATTATATGTTTTATTTTGATGATAATTAGAGGTAGAAATGGGTTGAATATACAGATGGAGGTTTATAAAATAAGCTCTTGTTATAATATGATCATATAAAAGGTGTGAAAATGCTCATTCAGATTAAAAGACTTTAAGAAAATATTATAATCATGATTTAATATTTGTTTTTTGATATTGAATACCCAGGTTTTTAAAGAATTTATGTTACATGAAGATTTAAAGTTTTTTCTTAGCTCAGTAATTTTAGCTTTTATGTTCAGATTTTGACACTTTTTGTTGTTATAATTTCCACGCATAGATCTTTTTGATGAGGCACTAAACGAATTATAATTTAGGATGTTAAATATAGAGATATCAAAATTTGGATTTTTATATGTAGTTTTTACTACATTTTTATTATTATACATTTGATTTAATCCATATAGAAAAATAGTTTTATGCTGTTTGATTAATGAATTTTCAAAATATAATCTATCAGCCGGATTCTTTACAATATCTAGAATCGAAATTGAAATATTATCAATACCATGATGGTCAAAGTGGGCATATTCAAAATTATTACCAGTGTGATGATAAGCAGGAGGAGGAAGTTGTGAATTGAGTGATGCTCGAGAACTAAATTTCTTAATATGGTTACGATGAACATTAAAACGAATGTGAAGAGGGGTGCTTGTTTGTCCAATATATGAGATATTACAAGAGACACAAGTTAATTTGTAAATGCAGTTATACACTTTGCAAAAAGTTAAATATTTAGGGTTATTATTATTAATCTGAGAGGGTAAAGCTAACGGACAGGTCTTACAACGTTTATCCCGGCAATAACGAAAATACATGAGTTTTGGTGAGTAGTGATGGCTTGACATCGAAGAGTGTCTACAAAACATGAAAGAGAAATAATTGGTTGCTGGATATCGATCCCCTATATCCCAATTTATATAGGTTACCGGGCACTAATGTATTGATTAACAATTACACTATTTTGCCAGGCGCTAACAAATAATAATAAAACTAATCATAGTAGAGAGATTTACATAGTGTTAATAAATGTAGAAAGTATAAAAGTTAAATCCAATATTTAATTATAAATAAATGAGAATATATAATTTCTTGAATATATATAAAAACTAAATATAAATATTAATATATATTAATATAAATATAAACTTGATTATTATAATATGTATACACTCAAATTACCTAGAGGCAAAGAGCACAAAAAATAAAGAGAGAACTGCACTGATAAGTGCATTTTTAACCAAAACTAACATGAATTTCAAATTATCACTCAGATATGCCAAAAGGGGCACAACAAGTAAGGAAAGAGTGAGTATGAGATAATACAGTATTTGATCATTACTAAAATAAAACAATCAAATTTAATTTCAGGAAACAAAAGACAGTATATGAACATTAAAATAACTAAAATTAAGATGTAAAAACCTATACACACATATATATAAACATATACACATATAAATAAGCATACATATCTATATATATATATATATATATAGAATAAGAAAAAAAAGGAGAGAGGGGGGATAGAGCATGTTAAATTACAAATAGGCAAATTGCAAAGAGGTAATTAGAACTCAGGATAGACAAGTATTTCTTGCAAAAAATTATGACTAACTCAACCTGTAATGTCAAACATTAAAAATATGAAATATAATAAACAGATAATATAATAAAAGGATTACATAGACTTTTGAAGATAATTCTAGCACAATTCAAAAGGTCACATAAAACTATTATAAAGAATTTATATACTCTAACCATTAACATTCGCATGTGCAGCATAAATTAATGGAAGATTGTAAATTATTGTTATTAATACCATTTAATAACTACAGTACTACAGATTCAATATAGAACTAACATTTGTAAATTTGCGCATATGCAGCAGATATTTTACAATGTGTCAATAATAAAAAAGATAAAATTAAAAATAAAATAAAAATAGTTATACTAATTTAAAACATGATTAGTGTCATACCCTGGTTCAAAAACAATGCGGAGAAAAATTAAGTAAAGATGATATGAAAGGAAATATCAGACAAAAGGAAAACAATGCTACCATAAAAGACAAAATGATCTTAATTTTAAATATCAATAATCCACATGAAAATTTATCAACATTCAAGAGCGATGCATACAAATCAAGTTCAAACAACAAAGGATTATCAAAATCTGGAGGCTCAAAATATTAAAATGACAAAATAAGAGAAAATATACAATTCGAAAATATGAAATTGGATAGAAGCGCTATGGAACCAGCTTATCAAGGAACTTTGCATCCACAGAGGTTCCAAATGTGTTTCGCTCCACGATACAGCCACATGGCCGAAATAACGTCAAACGATCCGACACATTTCCAGACAATAACATATATGAAAATAACAAAAGGAAATTGGAAGAAATATGATGAAAGTGCATAAAGCAAATATATAAGCAATCTAACCAATAATCCACAATGATTCAGATAGAATTAAAGTCATACCTTTCTTCACCATTATACAAGACACATATTTCGTTGCATTAAACAAAGTAATAGGAAAGAGTACTAGAGAGCGCCATCTGTTGTGAATTATAGGAAATACTTCTGCATGTTCTACCAATGGACTATGCAAATTTATATGTTTCAAACCCAAAAATTAAAGATATAAAGATAAAATAAAGAAAAAAAAGTTTACGCAATATACTAAGTAATAATTAATAATTAACAATTATATAATATGTATCCAAAACTTATTACTAAGGCAAAATATCTCAAAGAATATTTTAATGTTTAAAGTATGCAATAGCAATTTCAAATTAGACTGAAACAATAAATAAAATATTATAAATAGTATTCAAAATTTCTAAAGTGACATTTAACAAAATTAACTGGATATGATTCAGCCTTAGAGTATCGAAATAAATCTCCTAGATGGTTACTGTATTGTGTATTTTCACATAAACATAAAATCCTATGAAATTGATTTATTAAAATATTTTTATATACCTGTTTACTCATACATGAGTTAAAATTGATTATCTTGTGAATTTTAAATGGAAAACTTTTTCTTTTATCAAAAATGTTTGACAAAAATGAATATTCATTATCAAGAGATAGAGTTAAATCTAAGAAATTAACGCTAGACGAGATGTTGCTTTCGTTTGGTAAAATGTATATATATATATATATATATATATATATATATATATATATATATATATATATATATATACATATATATATATATACATATATATATATATATATACACACATATATATATATACATATATATATATATATATATACATACATATATATATATATATATATCTTTGCGAAATATGGGTTTAAGATTATTTTTTTATTAGTCAATTTCTCCATCACCCGTAATTCTGATTTGTTGTTGTTGTTGCTTATAACCTCCTGTTTCGGCGAAGCCGCAAACAGGACCAGTGATGCCAGAAAACGCACAAAGAATGACACAAGACGAGATCACAAAGTTTATTAACACAAACAAGCATCACTGTTGAAGGTCAGGGGGATGCAGATTCTCATTTAGCCAGGACCAAGAGGGCGGAAGGCTGTCTTCATCCTCAAGAAAACACCCATGCCTTACTCGGGATTCGAACCCAAGCCAACAAGACAGCAGTCGGAGACGCTATCCACTTCACCGCCTGGGCGGCAATTCTGATTTAAAATATAGATATTTTAAATACAGATTTAAAATATAGATATTTCATTATATAGATATTTTAAAACCATACTATAAATTTTAGCTTCACAATAAGATCTATAAGCGGTCAAAATTTTTGCACACAGTTAAATGTCAAAATTTTATATATATTATATATATATATATATATATATATATATATATATATATATATATATATATATATATATATATATATATATATATATATATATATATATATATATATATATATATATATATATATATATATATATATATATATATATATATATTTATACTTAATTATGAGCAAAAATTTTGACCGCTTATAGATCTTATTCTGAAACTAAAATATAGAGTATGGTTTTAAATGTTATCTATATAATATGTGTGCTGACTTAGTAAGTGAGTGAATGAAAGGCTGAGGAGGTGATGTATCGAAATCATCGAGTGCTTTCAATGCAGATTGAATCTTGGTTTCGGTGTCATTTGATCCGTCTCAGCCACGGAACCAAAGGAAATATATAAAATTTTAAATCAGAATTACAAGTGATGGTGAAATTGACTAATAAAAAAATCTTAAACTCATATGTCACAAAGATCGAGCTCTTCCACTCAAGCCAGAATATCGGTTCTCATCTCATTCGATTCGTCTCAGCTTCCAAATCAACGACAAATAAAAAAAAACTCAAAATCTTGATTTAGGGTTGACGATAAAAGGTGATTAAAAATGCACCATTCCCTTTTTATACTTAAATTCGAAGGAGTTTTGATATTAAAAATATTTATTTAGTGTATAGGTAACACATTAAGTGATCACTAGCCATTGAAAATGTGGTTTTAATGACTAGTAATATAATACAGTTATAATCAACATTTATGTACCATTGTTTCCGTAATTCTATCCAAGTTATTACTACATCACTAATAATTACATGAGCCAATTAAAATTAAGAAATGAGTCGGTGCACTTGCTATCTTTTAGAAGCGGTGATGATTCGATTGATATCTACACCCCATATGTGTGGCCTGTATTTCTGATCAACTGATTGGTTTCGTAAAGTTCATATAGTAAAATAAAACGGTAGTTAGTGTCTTCAATCATATTTCGAGGATCACCGATCGAGATAAGTTCTTGATCAATAGCCCAGTCAAGAAGTCTACACTGAAGTAAGGTAATAAATATTTCGTTGAACAGTTAGAATTTGGAGAATATCTCAGATCTTCCCATATAATGCAAAGGGCGTCCCACTACCTTTATCTTCTGGTTGGCTCGAACAGCGAACTGATTTAAAATTTTATATATTTCCCTTGGTTCCGTGATTGAGACGGATCAAATGACACCGAAACCAAGATTCAATCTGCATTGAAAGTATGCGATGATTTTGATACATCACCGCCTCTGCCCCTCACTCACTCACCTACTAAGTCAGCACAAATATTATATAGATATTTTAGAGCCACTCTCTCTATTTTAGCTTCACAGTAAGCTCTATATTTGGTCAACATTTTTACAAACAGTGCTGAAGACCCAGACCGTCCGACTCATCCTGAGGACTTGAGCAACTATTTGGACGGCCGGTTATACAGATAGTTGTTGAGATCCAGACCGTCTGACCTACCAGAAAGGTGTAAGGCAACTGTTTGGACGGGCGGGAAGTGCCACACAATTTAAACCGGAAGCCAGTGGGGGAGGCATCCACAGTGACCGTGCCCTCCTTCCCCTACCACCAACCTCTCGGAAGGACTTACGGACCCACATGTGTAACGCGATCGTACTCCGCATGAACACGGCGGTAGTTGTGGCAGCGTGCAAATCCAACGCGCAAACTACCGGGCTACCGCGCCCGAAATGTGCCAACAGCACGCGGTGTTCTCAGGTGGTCACCCACCCAAGTACTAACCGCGCCCGATGCTGCTTGACTTCGGCGATCTAACGAGAACCGGTGTTTTCAGCACGGTACGGCCATTGGCTCGGGTTCACAGACAGTGTGTAATATATATATATATATATATATATATATATATATATATATATATATATATATATATATATATATATATATATATATATATATATATATATATATATATATATATATATATATATATATATATATGAAATAACATCAACACAAAATGAAATAACATCGGGCAACGTCTGAACGTATTTTTTGTTCTAATATTTCATCCGAAAAATATCATTAGTTCTTTAATTTAGAAAACTAACTACATTTTAAATATGAAAGCTTGCACGAATGTTCGCCTTTTTAATAATTCCGACCATTTCAAGTTTTAATAGCGCATGTTCAGGAAAAATAATCATGAGAAATTAACATCTGCCTGTCCCATTTTATTTATGGAATTTTGCTTGGAAAGTTCGTGCAAAATTTTATTAAACTTAACTGTTTCTGAAATTCTTCGAGCATTTAATATAGTATTTATTTTTATAAGACAACGATTATTTAGACAATATATTTGTTTTTAAATTTCCATTATTCTCTCCGTAGAAGATAATTCCTAATTTCCCATTAGCATTGCATTTAAATGTTAATAAATTAAGACTAGAGGTGAACGTGAAGATTTGATGCATACAACATATGTCTTTTCCTACATATGAACAAATCTCGAATCTCAGGAACAACAAAAAAGAAAGCTTTGTTGTGAATTCGCTTCAATGAAAATCAATAAAATTGTTGTTGTTACACCTTAATCGAACGACATTTTATGGAAATCGCTCGATTCAATTTCTCTGTGGGTGATATCACATTGGTTGTAGCAAAATTTAAAATTCTAATATCTCGAGACCATATTGAGGTAAGTGCTAAAATAGTTTCAATTCAATTGTGGTAAACGTAAATTTTCGAAACATGCATACATTTAGTTTGTTTATTTTTAATATTTTTTTTCTTTTTACTTTCCCTACATATAGTATAATGTATAAGAAAAATATTGTGACGGGATCGAAAATTAGAATTTGAAGTTTTCTTGGAGCAAGTTTTAAACATACCTGAGACTACATTGAACATTTTAGGTGATGTCTGTATGTGTATGTATGTAAGTGTGTGTCTCTGTGTCTGGGGACGCGAAATCTCACGAACGGATGGAGAGTTTTGAAAATAATATTTTATGAAGATCAATGAATACTGGAAAGCCATTGATTTCAAACGCAATTAAATGTTCTGAAGATTTCCCAATTTTCGAACAAATTATTGAAAAAATCATAAATCAGAACTTTTTTCTATAATAGTAAATATTCATTTTCGACATAATGTTTTATTAAAAAACGAACGACTCCCATTTTAGAACGCTAGTATGAAGCATTATCGATGTGTTTCACATTTTCTAATAAATATATTGAAAAATTGCGCAAAAATAACAGAAAAATTTAAGTATTATAAAATATGTTCGCCTTCTGCGTGCAATTGTTTGGACCCAATTCGTTAACATCATTCTCGTTGATCTAGTCCATTCCATTTACGAGAGCGAATACTTTTATCCTGTGTCAGTTTTGTATATTTGTGCCAAATAATTCGCCAATAGTAATTTATTTCACTCGATCTGTATCAAGAATTAAACCGACGAGGTGGTCAAGCGGTCAAGGCGAGCGTTTCCAAGTGATCATTCGACCATTGCGTTGTGGGTTCGAGTCCCACGTAAAGCATGGATGTTGTGTTGTTGGGTGCAGTGTGTTCCACCCCCCTCTGGTCCGCCTGGGGCAACGTCCTAGGACGGCTAAATGGTTCACGTTTCTGGCCGATATATAGGCGAATGATGAACGTCAAGTGCCTGGACATTTGATAAAAAAAAAATCAAGAGTTAATTGCAATTTGATGGAGATTTTGCCCGTGGGTATGAAAAAGTAACTCTGTTTGGACTCATGTCGACAGAAGTTCCAAATTCCAATTTATATCGGGTTAATTCAATGGCAAAATCATTGCTGTAGATCTTGTACATCATTCTTTGAGATGTGAAAGAAGCAAAGTAATTAAATTATCTAATGGAAGTCATGTGCTGCCCTGTCAGGGCTTTTAGATCCTAGAATGGAAATATATCACGATCAGCGTATTTTTCTTCAAATGATGGCATTTGCTTTAAAATAAAATTTTCTTGCTTATATATCTATATCATATAAATAATAATATATATATGATATTTTAGCATGGTTATCTTTTAAAACAGTATTTCGAGTTTGGTACAAAGATGGGTCGATATTTGTCAGCCTCAAATATGACTAGGTCTCTAATTTTAATTGATTCCATGACCAAAGCTGGCGGTCTCACCTTACCGCTTAGAACATTCATGTACCCTGCCGTCATGAATCGAAACCGTCATGAATCGAAATAGCCGTACCAAAATGCGTCTGCGATTTGCGCAATTTTGTTAGAGTAATATCTTTCTCGTTGAACATTGAATACTGAACATTGATAATAATAAAATTAGTGTGAGTTTTCTTATAAGGTGGAATCGATTTATTCTAAATCGTTTTCCACCATGTTAACAAAGGATAAAATTTTATAAATATGGTATCAATATATATTTTTGGTAAATACAGCTTGTTATAATACAGCTTGAAAATATTGTTTGTTACCACCTTTAGAATATATAAGAGCAGAAATGTTCTGCAGAAGAACCATCTACTACCCAAACCAGATATTTTTAATTCTTCCCTAAAATTAAAGGCTGTTGGTTTGTCATGAAAGTCAGTTAACGTGCTGGACATATGTTAAATGCTTGCAAAAAATATAGACACGTAAAGTGTTTTAGGGCTTTACACTATTACTATATATGAGACCAGAAATCGATCTCACACCAGTTTATTGTGAGACAACTTTATATATATATATATATATATATATATATATATATATATATATATAAGTTATTGTGTCTGAAACGTCAGACAATACCTTCAGTCTCAATGATGCCAGTGTTTTCAACACTTTGACCCGAGAGGTCAAATTGGGCCATAAACCTACAGACTGAGGTGTAGTCATGAGAGTGGAAAAAATAATAACCAATTATGGAAGGTGTCTGACCGAAATAACCAAGGTCGGCCAAACGCAGCAAAAAAGAGGTGTAGAAGACCCAGACCGTCCGACTCATCTTGAGGACTTGAGTATCTATTTGGACGGCCGGGAGGGAGCAAAAAAGAGATGTGTGGAAACCCCAGGCCGTCCGACACATCCAGAGGACTTGAGCAACTATTTGGACGACCGGTTTTGTCAAACCTCAGGCAAAAAAGAGGTGGCAACCAAGAGATGAAAATATACAATTCCTACGAGAAGTAAGAGAGTTCCTCTAGAGATTCAGATAGGAATATAGAATAAGAGAGCAGTGAAGGAGGTTGAATTAAGAGCTGCAGAGCGAAGGTTTGGCAGAGCCACAGTTCCAGCCAGGAGGATCTTTTAAGAGTGTGTGCCACAGAGTTCCACAAAACCAGCAAAAACAAGTCCAATATACAAGGACGCAAGCGTTGTGGTCAGGTGTGTACTTATTAAATATGATAGGAGGTCTTATATTATATCGATAACAAATGGTAATCTAGCCTCACAAGGCAAATCTCTCACATTTTGCTCGCTCCTCCGCAAATAAATATGCACATTGTGTAATGAATTGAGTAATTAAGTGATCTATGTTGTTCATAAATGATTTATTGTTAAAGTTGAAATGGTGCAATTAATTTAGTAGTATGTTAATTAATATTATTTTACGGAATTCAAGCAAAAGATAAAAATTGGAGGGTTATCAGCGGCACAGCGCATAATGTTTAGATAAATCAATTTAATATCATGCTTTTGGATAATTCTTGTGTGATGGTTAAAGCGGTATTATTAAATAATCAACGCAACTAAGAAAACATGAACATTAATGCTTTATTCTCAAAGGTATTAATTACAATCACGCAGTAATCAATATTTAAAGTAGTACTTTAAGTTCTTTTTTCCTCTTTTGTGCATCACACTATCAGTATACACGTTTTTCTTACAGATTATACTTTATACAGAAACTTAAAATTCACAATACTGTGCAAATTCCTATAGCATTTTAAAAACATTCTATTAAGATATTTAAATTAATAGTACTTAAAATAAGTTAAAGAATTTCTGTTCTCATTGTACAAAACTACCTTTACAGGTAGATCTAAAGAATGAAATCCTTGTCCCGTTTGCAAACAATTTTACAAGAAATATGAAATTGAATCAATATATTACCAATTAACTTATTTAAGATTTGGCGAAAAACAGTATTCATCTTTAGGCCCCTGTGAAGTTAATTAAAATTAAATATGTTATTAGGAAAATAAATTTAAATATTTCATTCTGAATTTTTCGCAATTTTAAACGCTTTTGTGATTGGGAAATACATTAATTAAAATTATTTGCATTCTTCAAGAACACATCTTATATTTAAAAACAACTTTTCACCTCTATCGCGGGAGATTGATTAAAAAATAAATGATCGAAGAAAATTTTAAAAAATGGAGTTTTTTCATATTTTTTCCAACTTTTAACGCTTTTGTTGAACCTAAAAATAGTAATCAAAATCATTTGAATTTTGAATGAAGACATCTCACACCAAGGACTAACTTTTATCTTTAATTACGAAAAGTTTTTTTTTGGGGGGGGGGGGGGGGGGGAAGTATTTTCGTTCGACCACAGTTGGTAAGTAAAAATTAATATTTGTAAATTTTATGACTTATTCATTGCTCCATAGAAATTTAACTATAAAAGTTTAAAACTCCAAATTTTCAGCACAATTAGCTATTAAATAATACATGATTCCTTGAAGATTTCGGCCAGTTCCCCAGAGGCATCAAGACTTAAATATTCGTAAATTTCAACAAACCGCCATGTTTGGGTCCTAATAAAATAAAAGTCCTCAGACTTGAAATTTCCCTGTCTAAAACTGTAAGAGTAGGGTAAAGCATGATAAAAATTTGAAGATTATTTAGAATTGTTTCCTTCAATCATTTTAAAAGCACCAATAACTGGATTTTTAGCTATATCGACGCTGAATTTCAACGCTGAATTTCAGCCAAACAGGTAATAGTTAAACAAATTTAATATTGACATCAAATGCAGGCTAATTTAGGGCCAGTAAAATAGTTTTTATAACAAGTAACTAGCTCTTTTTGGTTTCAAGACATTTAAATTTGCGTAAACATTAAAATTCTTTAAATTTGGAGTTCGTCATTTTGGAAAAAAGGCCACACCTGAAAAACAATCTAAATGAAAAAATAAGGATAAAAATAAAGATAAAACTATCTTTAAGTGCCAGGATGGGGTTAAATCCCCCCTTTTATATTTTGATAGTAACTTTAAATTCTATATAGGCAGTACTAAACGTACTGTCGGTATTCGTTTAGCTGAACATGCTCGAGATGTTAAAAATGATAAACTGCCCACGGCTCTTGCCCAGCATGTTATTAAAGATAATTTTCATCCTATGTTTGATAAAACTTTCCTTTTAATCAGTTGCAATAACCTCCGTAATATTTTACTTTATTAATCCCTTTTTATTTATCTTTACCGTGAGACTATTTGTAATTTTGATCCAGTTCAGACACTGAATTATGCTTGGCGACTCGTTTTCGACTCCCTATGTGTCAAACCTTTAACTGATTTTCTAAAAATTTAGCAATTGATGTAATTGTGTTTCGACGACATTCATTTTGTTTATGAACCTTCAACTTTATTGTAATGTGTATTTTATAACCATTTAAATTTTAAATGCTTTGCTTTTATGTAATGTAACAAACGTAAAATCGTAAATTGATGATATGTAAATTTTGCCTTAACTTTATGGCCTATATGTAAGCACTTCTTTGCACTGTATTTTCCCTTCGCGACTGATGAAGGGCATAGTGATGCCCGAAAGCGCTTTAGCCGTGTAATTTTTGTATGTCGAGGAAAGTGGTTTTATTAAAAGGCTTTAAAACCTATTTTTAGTTGTCTATTATTTTAAAATTTAATTAAAGTTGACGTGAATCTGTACTATTTATTAAATGAAGAAAAATATATTTATTGTATTTCATCTGCTGAAATATGTAGAAGCATCTGTGCAAAATATAAAATTTTTCAAAAATGGTTATGCAATCGCCACTGGATGATTCTATATGGAATGGGCCTACCCGTACTATAATATATGAGTTTCAAACATATTTTCCAAAATAAACCAGATGACATAATAAATTGAAAATATCAATAGTCCACGTAATTATTATACCTGAAGGCCGTAATTGATATAATTAAATCAAAAATGCAATTTTGATAAAATTTATTTTATATACATTTCTTTTATATATTTTGTATACATTTAAATTGGAAAAGATTTAATAAAAATCGTCTGTTGTATAAACACATAGCATTTAAATCCGTTGCAAAGAGTCGTGATATAATTTTCTTCAAATAAATTGGCGAAAAATATATATACTGCCTAACGTCATCTCTAAGGAAGTTTTAATTGTGGGATTTGTTTATAATTATCTCAACATCCCCTTGGTTCTAGAAACTCTAAACATGGATTACATTTTAAGTCAGGCTTTTTCACGGGCACCCACAAAATGTCATGAAATGTGGTACAGCTGTTCTCCGGTGATGATGAGACAAACACACACATACAGGCAGACATGTTTTCACTTTTATTTTTATAGATATACATGTCAAATGATGCACTACTTAAATACTCTAACTAGATTTCTCGATTGTCTATTCCCAGGAAAGTAACCGGATTACCAAAGGCAAGATGCCGGAGATTTCTAATCGATTAATTTCGGCCGAGTCGCAGGTGCTAGGATTCCCAGACATACTGCTTCATTCCTGTTAAGCTCCGAAGTTCCTTCCAAGAAATTTGCTTTTCTGGGGAAGTTTACTTTTCTTCTAATTTCCTTTCTCTAGCATATCGTGATTGAGTTTGTGCACAGGAGTTTTGATTGACTGGGTTTCATCACATTTAAATACTTTATATTGGCGTATTGGTCAAAATGATTCATAATGGTCCAAAAGTGATACACCGTTGAACATGGTTCATTAGTCGAAATGTTTCCTCTTAGCCCTAAAATATACACAACTACTTAACTCATGCTTCTATTACATACATTGTATATAAGTCACATCAATAATTATCATAGGTAAATAAATAAAAGCCGAAATTTTGCTTTTATATATTTTCAATTCCATAATAAAAATTGTCACGGTTTACAAACAAAAAGCAAGTTCACTTATCGGTAATTTTACTTTTTAAAAACTTGGAATACAGCCATTATATCGACAATATACAGTGGAAGTAGTCACATGCTTCTTAAATCCGAGAAATGTTTTCATTATGCTCCATATGTTGCCGGAAATTTCAGAAAATAAAATTGTTTCTATCAACCAGGATTCTATCAAAAAAATATGTCACGGTTTACTAACGAAAAGCAGGTCCACTTATCGGTAATTTTACTTTTAAAAAAACTTGGTATACAGCCATTATACCGATAATATACAGTGGAAGTAGACGCACGTTTCTCAAATGAGGGAAGCTTTTTCATTATGCTCTATGTGTTGCCGCTAATTTCAAGAAATAAAAGTGTTTCTATCAACCACAATTGGAAAAGAATCGGGGTAAATAAAACACGACAAACTATGGATTAAACAATAAATAAAGGTTCCCCAGCCCATCCCAAAGAAGCAAGGTTTAAACTTTAGCCAATGGAGTTTAAATCAAAGTTCTAAGGGGTTAAACCAGCCAATCCTGATATCAACGCAACAATTATAAGCTGTTTTTGACGCTTTACTACATAGTTGAAAAATATTTATAACTTTGTTCATTCTGCCTGTCTGTTTGTCTATCCGTTCACACGATACCTGCCGTAAAAGTGGCTTTTAGTATGTTGTTGAGACGGACTATGAGACATATGTGGATGTAAATGAATAATTTCACCCAATTACTTTTGGATTGAAACCGAGTTGAAAAAATGAAATACATTGTACCCTATGGGACCTAATTTTTCAAACATTTTTAAGTAAAGTTAAAGTGTACAAATTGCTTCGAAAATTTTAGGAAATATTCAAATTATCCCATAAAATATATTAAAAGAATTTCATCAAAATATATTAAATAGTCTTTTAAATTAAAATTAAGATAATATGTATACCCCTATTATATGAAGAGAACACATGACCCACTTCAAACTAAACTATAGAATCCGTCTTTTTTTACCGGTGAAAACATCGGGATTTTTAAAGTTCTTTTACATTTATAATTAGTGTTGCATCCATCCTAAAACCACTTTATTTTCTGTGCATCTATATTCTGTGCCAACGCAATTATAAAATAATTGAGTTTAAATGATCATCAAACTTTGAATATTTCTACAACGAAGCCTAACTTCACGTATGGAGAATGTAAACACATCAAGCTGTTTGATAGAATGCATAGAAGTGTTATCAGGCAAGATTAGTTGTAGAAGAATTGCTGAATTTTCTTCACACAAAATTATATAGCTGTGGAGTCTGGAATAAAAGTGATATGAATGAAATAGCCATTGCTTTTATATAGAGAGCCAGATGATTTATCTTTTGATGAGTCATTTGAATAAAGTTCATTTTTTTTTAAGTTTTCAAATATAATAAATTATTGTAGTACTGTGATAATTTAAAGTATATCAAAGTTAAATGTAATTTAAAATATATCAGCGTAAAATTGCTTTTCAGTTGGAAAGTGTTTCGTAATCAATGCTTTATGCATGATTTATCTTTCTTGTTTTTATTTGTTATAATATTCTTGCTTGATTACAAATATGTTAGTTGAATAATAATTTTCGTAAAACATGAGGTTTTGCTTTATACAACTAGTATGTAAAGCTGTATATAACAAGTCCCTAAATTTAAATAAAAAATTCCGATAAATGGATCAAATTCTTGTAAACCATCACATGTGTATATGTTTATAAATCAGCATTATATCAAGCTATATATGGTAGTAATCTCAATGAAATTTCAGAAAGTGTGAAGAAGTTTGAGTATATGAATGAAAATATCATGTTTATTTGAATGTTAGACAATAAGGGCCTGTATTACTGTTACTAAATTTAGCAAAAAAAAAAGAATAAAGCTTTTAATCTTTACTGATTGTGATATTTGTATCATTTATCAAGTTTCGTTTGGTATTAGAGCATGTTGCGAAAAATTGCAAGTAAAACATATTTTCTCAGAAAAGGGAAATATTTTGACAAATATTAGTGATAAATTACGATTTCGCATTTGATGTGTTTCTATGATGATTATGATGAAAATAATTTCGTACTTTTTTTTAAATCAACCTGAAAACTTGTACTTTACAAATCCGTAATTTAATTTTAATACAATTGGGACCTTTACTTGAAAAACATAAAACATCACGTAAGTTATGTGTATTTACCTGCGAATTAATAAATATTGATGTTATTAGGAAATGATAATGCAACTTGGCGTTATATTCTGAAAATTAAAATACTTAATAACAGTTAAAGATAGTTAATTAAATAAGTCAACTGTTTATGAAAACATCTACAGAATTATTGAGATAACACAAACCCTACTTTATATGCTAAAAAAATTTGAAATGTTCCTTCATTTATTGTACTTTACATCCTTTGCTGTCCTTTAATTTTTTTCTCGTCCTTTTCATTCTTTAATTTTCTTTCTTGTCTTCAAATCTGTTTGCTCCATTTTCATATTCTACTTTTACAGTGCTCTTATCAATAACAATTATCAACAATTATCAACATTTAAATATTACACAAAAAATTTTTATTTATATTTTTATGTAAGCGCTTATGTATTAAATATCACTAAGTTTTGTTCTTTATACATTTCACGTTTTTGATCCCAAAGACAAAAAGAATATGATTGTTCTGACTGAAATCTTCGTACAAACTTTTAACCAAAAATGTTGATGAAAATAATTTAAAATTACTCTTAACGTAAAAATCATTGCTCTTAACTTAAGGTCCATTGCACGAAACTTAAGATCATTGCTCTTGACTTATGATCTATCGTTTAGAAGTACTTAGGAGAAGATCTTGAGATATTAGAAATTTTATTTTTCCACACTAAGAGCAATATCTCTCGAAAAAGACGAGGAATGTCCATGAAATATGAGTGTGTTTATTGTAATAAATAACAACTAAATGCTTATTTATTTTCAACAATATCGCGTTACAAAAATACTGCAACTTATATTCTTGCTTCCGCACAATATCTAAATTTTATAATTCTTATTAAAAGCTTATATATTGAAAATTTTCGATTTATTTTTCAAACATCGTTAACTGGAAACTTTGAAATGTTTTGAGATTGCGCGCTAATTGTGACATTTGTACCGCAGAAACTATTATCGCAGTACTCTAATTAGGTATCTCGTTAACTCAAAGTGCTCAAGCACCGTTGTCGAAAGAAGCAGAGACACCATTTTTGAAAAGCTGGAAGACAAATGGTTTTATGATATTAATAACCATAACGAAGGTACTCCATATGAATTATGTTCCCCAAGCGTTAGGTTGCTGTTTAATTTGATGAACTTCTTTACTGTCATACACTATTAAACTTTTTTTTCAAATTCCGATAAATGGATCAAATTCTTCTAAACCATCACATGTGTATATGTTTATAAATCAGCATTATATCAAGCTATATATGGTAGTAATCTCAATGAAATTTCAGAAAGTGTGAAGAAGTTTGAGTATATGAATGAAAATATCATGTTTATTTGAATGTTAGACAATAAGGGCCTGTATTACTGTTACTAAATTTAGCAAAAAAAAAAAAAGAATAAAGCTTTTAATCTTTACTGATTGTGATATTTGTATCATTTATCAAGTTTCGTTTGGTATTAGAGCATGTTGCGAAAAATTGCAAGTAAAACATATTTTCTCAGAAAAGGGAAATATTTTGACAAATATTAGTGATAAATTACGATTTCGCATTTGATGTGTTTCTATGATGATTATGATGAAAATAATTTCGTACTTTTTTTTAAATCAACCTGAAAACTTGTACTTTACAAATCCGTAATTTAATTTTAATACAATTGGGACCTTTACTTGAAAAACATAAAACATCACGTAAGTTATGTGTATTTACCTGCGAATTAATAAATATTGATGTTATTAGGAAATGATAATGCAACTTGGCGTTATATTCTGAAAATTAAAATACTTAATAACAGTTAAAGATAGTTAATTAAATAAGTCAACTGTTTATGAAAACATCTACAGAATTATTGAAATAACACAAACCCTACTTTATATGCTAAAAAAATTTGAAATGTTCCTTCATTTATTGTACTTTACATCCTTTGCTGTCCTTTAATTTTTTTCTCGTCCTTTTCATTCTTTAATTTTCTTTCTTGTCTTCAAATCTGTTTGCTCCATTTTCATATTCTACTTTTACAGTGCTCTTATCAATAACAATTATCAACAATTATCAACATTTAAATATTACACAAAAAAATTTTATTTATATTTTTATGTAAGCGCTTATGTATTAAATATCACTAAGTTTTGTTCTTTATACATTTCACGTTTTTGATCCCAAAGACAAAAAGAATATGATTGTTCTGACTGAAATCTTCGTACAAACTTTTAACCAAAAATGTTGATGAAAATAGTTTAAAATTACTCTTAACGTAAAAATCATTGCTCTTAACTTAAGGTCCATTGCACGTAACTTAAGATCATTGCTCTTGACTTATGATCTATGGTTTAGAAGTACTTAGGAGAAGATCTTGAGATATTAGAAATTTTATTTTTCCACACTAAGAGCAATATCTCTCGAAAAAGACGAGGAATGTCCATGAAATATGAGTGTGTTTATTGTAATAAATAACAACTAAATGCTTATTTATTTTCAACAATATCGCGTTACAAAAATACTGCAACTTATATTCTTGCTTCCGCACAATATCTAAATTTTATAATTCTTATTAAAAGCTTATATATTGAAAATTTTCGATTTATTTTTCAAACATCGTTAACTGGAAACTTTGAAATGTTTTGAGATTGCGCGCTAATTGTGACATTTGCACCGCAGAAACTATTATCGCAGTACTCTAATTAGGTATCTCGTTAACTCAAAGTGCTCAAGCACCGTTGTCGAAAGAAGCAGAGACACCATTTTTGAAAAGCTGGAAGACAAATGGTTTTATGATATTAATAACCATAACGAAGATACTCTATATGAATTATGTTCCCCAAGCGTTAGGTTGCTGTTTAATTTGATGAACTTCTTTATTGTCATACACTATTAAACTTTTTTTTTCAGATTTTTTATTTTTACTGAGAAATAAAATTTCGGAAGAGTTAGTCATTTAATTTTGGAAAACACAATGGTCAACGTCATAATGGTAATAATGCTTCTTATCAAGAAAACGTATAGCAAGAGATTGCTTAAAGTCGCAAATAGTGACATTCAAACTGTTTGTGATGACACTATTATAGATGTTTAGTTATAAACACGCAAAAAATAACTAAAAACTAATTTTCGAAAGGAAACGACAAAGTTACAGTACAGAGCAGAAAACACAAACATAAAACAGTATCCAACAATGGCCGGCGAAGCTATGCAGTAAATAATGCCCAAAATTTATTAGGGGGATATACGTCAAACACTTTCCAACCAAAAAGGAGGATGATGAAATGATGAAACTTTCATAGAAAAAATTAAACCGATAATTTAATCAACAAATGGGATTGTGCGATAAAAGTGACGCGCAAGTTCATTAGACTAATCCTGAACTAGCTCTGTTAAGCTGCGAAGTATGAGAAGAGTTTTAAAAAGGACAGCCTCCCTTGCAAAAATATACTTTCTTATAAGACCTTCTGACAGTGCGTGGATGTATACGAGATTATGCCGAATGACCACTGCCATGAAGAGCTGTGACGACATTTTAAACATGGGCACCAACATCAAAACAAAACCGTGTGTAAGAAAGTACTTAGTTGTAATTAGTGTATGTTTCCTGCATAGTTACAGATCTACCTGCATGAAAGCATAAAAAGTCCAAGGTAGTTACCCTTTATGTACAAAAACATTTAGGAGAGAGGTTAACTCTAAAATAATCAGAATTATATGTATGACTTCGTCTAGGCCTGCGTGCTCAAGATATGCGTTCTTTTCGATACACTGTCAGGCCTTCAGCTCCACAAGTTTCTGGTTCGATTTCCGGGTGGACAGCTCTTTGTATGCAAACAATCCCGTGATGATTCGGTGTACACTTTGCATTTGAAATCCCAGTCAAGCTAGCACCGGGATGCATAAAAATAAAAAAAATAGCGTGCCCAAGTTTAGGCAATCGCTTCAAAGTCGAGGGTTGCAAACATTAGTGCAAGAAAGCTTTCTTCTTACATTCTGTATGTTATTAAAAAACCGTTTACTTCCTACAGAGTAAGTGAATTTCTGACCTTGGCCAAACACTTTTTACAGTTAAGTAATAATGGAAAAGAGAAAATTCTAAGACGTAGATTTGCTTTTAAAAGTACAATGTATAAAAGCCTTCAAGAGTTTTCGACAGATTTACACATTTAGGGCACCCTAGAATATGAACCCACTATATTTAGTGTGATATTTGTGTGCGTGTGTATTACGTATAAGTAGTGTGTGTGCTTTTGCTGAAAAACTGTTTAATGGCAAAATTTTTCATGAAATGTTTGTCATTCATGCGGTTTTCTAGTACTGTTTACAGTTAGATACGATGAGTAAAATAAAAACGGGTCTATTTTTTTAAATATCCCGAAGAAACTGACAAAACCTAAAATAAATTATTGAATATGCTTAAATGTATTAATTAAATACTTGTTTTACACGTAAAATTTAATAATGACTCCATTACACTAGGTTAAACCACTTTCTAGATATCTCGCATTTCTCAAATTTTGACATTTAAAATGAATTAAACAGCCAAATGAATATAAAAATATATTAAGATAGTAAATAGGATATAATTTCGAATAAATATCCATTTCATACGTTATTTTGCACAGTAAAAATATATTTACTTTATTACGTGCATAATTAAATGCGAACTTAAGAATGAGCGTTAAAACTTCGACTTTTTAAGGTAAATTTTATGTTATCTTAAATTTTTTGCGATGAAATTTTACATACATGTTATTTTATGCGATAAAACTAAACTATTTTAAACACAATGTTTCTCATTATCTTGTATTACATATTTGTCATAGTTGAGTTTCAAATTCAACCTTCCTTACGCAGTTATGACGATTTATGAAAAGAAAAATAGGAAAATGCCATATTTGTACGAAATTCAATATAGGCACACGAAATAAATTCCAATCTCTTTAAAACCAAAACGAAAGATCAAAAAGGTTTTAGATGTCACAAGTAGCTATTAAGTTCATGTGTGTACTTCAGCTTTTTTCTTCTGGAAAAAAGAGCATACGTGTATTTTCTCTAAATTAAGTTTGCTTCTACAAAAGTAAATGGAGAAAAAATAACAATGATTTATTTGCCGTGATTGGAGAAGAAAAACATTTCTAAAACATATAAAAGTAATTGTACGGGGAAAATTCGAGAAATTTTTCTTTAATAAAAAGTATAGATCAGATTATTTATTGTTGAAATTACCTCCCACTTTTTCTTCTTTCTGTGAAAGTAATTAAATAAAAAACAACCTTTAAAGTTATAAGACAATTGAGATGGCGATATTATGTCCGGGCCACATAAGTTTAATGACAAATTTGGTTATCTTGGTGATAAGATTAGCACAGTATAACCATAATGGCGAATTCTGATGAGAGTTCAAACATATAAGCTGGATGTTAAGAATTCCCCAAGCTATTATGGTTCTTTTATATTTTCATAGAAGGCATATAAGGCTGAAGAATAGGTGCTCATGTAGTACTTATGTAGTTTCATGAAGTACTCATGTGTTAATATAGTTTTCTTAAACCATAAATCTCTAGTATCAATTAACTTTAAATATGTTAAAAAGTACTTTAATCAGTTGGGCCATTTCTGATCCGCAGTCATGATAGACAGAAACTTGTTTACCTAATTCAGTAGATTTGCGTAAAGGCCGCATTAAATGTAACAAGCTTCCAATATGCTTCCCCGTGAAGTAGCAGCTGATGAAAATCTGCAATACACGTAGCAACTCCTTTATCTGGTTTTTCCCCTTCGTGTTTCCCCATAATATACTCGCTATATCCCCATGGGGAAGCCCATGTCAGAAAGCATATATGGAAGTTGTTACGTATAAAGCGGCCTTTATGGATAAAATATATATCGAACATTCCCTGTAGCAAAGATTTTTAAATGAAATGAAAAATTATTGAAATCCTCCATGGAAACTATTCAATCACGATTTAGAAATATAACGGTAAGGGATGGAGCATCCAAAAAACTAGGATGCATGACATTCTTCATTTTTTTAGTGGGCTTGATTTAATTTATAACTTTCATAAAATACTGATTATACATAGTCTGTCAGGCTAACAATAATTATTCTCTTTCCTTGTCAGTCAGAAATGGCAGAAATTTCCTTGCTTCCGAAAACATGGTTATTTATATATATATATATATATATATATATATATATAATAATAGTTTGAAAATCCAATGAACGAAAAGTAAGAAGATGTAACACGATAAACCTAACTTTTTAAAAACACCCGCAGAATAAAATATAATACAACAAATCATCAATCAAATGGATAAAAAATACAAAACACAAGCTATCAAGTTACAGAAAATCAACAACATTCAAAGGTATGGAACCGAAAAAAAGAAAAACTTAATAAAACAAGCTATATCGCTATACACGTGGGAAAAGGGCTAAGTCTAAACAAATGGAAATGTTCACTTCGTAAAATTCGTTCTCAAGTCCAAGTATTTTACGAAGCAGACACAAAACATGTATGTTTCTGAAGAAATAGATAGATTATATTTATAAACTATTTCTACTTGGACGAAATACATAAAGAAGGCATAAAAAAGAAAAAATGAATACCTGGAAACAGCACAGCGTATGTACAATCGAGTCGAAACCGGGAACACTGATAGAAGAGACCAGTGCTGCCATTCGTAAAGAAAAATAAAAAACCATTTACTGTTGCCATTCATAAGAATTGAAAAACAGTTAAGCGAAATGTTAAGAAAAAGTATTAATATACAAAAAGAGCTACTAAAAGGAGGGGCAAATAATAGTAATGCTGAAGTGGAAGAGAATGTAAGAAAAGTATTAAAAATACAAGAGAATGGAGATGTCTGGCTAATATAAGATACTATGAATAGAATTATATGATACTATGAAAAGAATTATAAAAATCCAGCTATTTTAAATTTTTAAACAATACTATTTACTAAATAAGAGGGATGTTTATATAAATTGCTAGTCATTTTGAGATTATTGATATGCATAGCATGAAATTTTTTATCAGATAATCTATAAATTCTAAAAAGCTGATTGAGTATAATATTTCTAAACAATTGAATCGAGTTACAGGAATTAAATGGTAAGATTTTATTAATATTAAAACTATAAAAGTCTTTTTTATCATATAAATTTGTAACAATTCTATTAGAAGGATCAATAAAAAGATTTAAATCAAAAAAATTAACATTTTTACTAATAGTAGCTTCATTAGGAATTAATTCCAAATTGTCTGGATAGTAATCTATATCTATGAGATAATTTTCTATATGTACTAAGCAAATCAGATCATCAACATATCTGTAAAAAGTATAATCTATTGAAGTAAATGACTTTTCATAATGATAAAGGTATAAATTAACTAACATACTGCTACTGCAGCCACCCTGTGGAACTCCTGACACTTGTAAGTATAATTTATTTCCTTGAAAAATATAATTATTGAAAATAACAAAGTGAAGAAGTTTAGGAAAGTTTATAAATTTAATTTAATTTGAAAGATGTGTAATATAAGCATTATATAGAGCTAAAATTACATCATATAGATCAGATATCTTAATATTATTAAAAAGATCTTTAAAATCAAAAGTTTGAAATCCTATTATTTTTCTAACAGATGTTAATTTATTCTTTAATTCTTTACTATTATTTAGAATATGGCAATTATTGCTAGTCTGGCTTAAACTATTATTTATTAGATTTAAAGAATTTAGTAATAATTCACTCGCAGTAGTAGAGTAAGTATTATGGCCACTAGTTACTGTTCTAAATTTAATAGGATTTTTATGAAATTTTAGAATATGCACTATATAAGGAAATTTAAGATATTTATATTTAATATTTAAATCATTATGCATATTGATAATTTTCAATTTAATACTATTGATGGAATGTAAATCAGGTTTAAAAAGACTATTATTTTTTAAATAATCTAACAGAAATTGAATATAAAATTTTTTACAGATAATAGCATAATTATTAGAGGCTTTATCAACATAGGTGATAACAAAGGATCTTTGTAAATCATTAATGGAATGTTTAATATTATCAATATTATATAAAGATCTAGACAATTTAATATCTCTAATAGCATTTTTAATTGATTCTAATATAGTAAATTTCCACATATTAAATGTCTCTAATGGCAGAGCGTATTTACAAGCTAATTTATTATCAAGCTAATCTATTATTATATTTCAATCAAGTCAATCAAGTTAATCTATTATTATATTTATCAAGATCTAGATTAATTGATTTTAAAACTTTAAAAGAATTATTACAAGAAGGTATCCTAAATTTAGTGCCAAATGACATAATGGATCTTAACACGTTGTCACTAACAATGTCTAAATCTCCTGTAACTATATGCCCCAAGTCTGGATTTAGAAATTTAGCAAATTTGTTTAATTTACAAATACATTCACAATCTACAATTGACTGATAATGATCAATAGAGAGTGATTGTAAAACTTCATTATAATTAAATATAGATCTACCAATAGGCTTGTTGTATTTGAAAGTCTTTGAAACACATAAATCTCCAATAGGCAATAAATGTTTAAACTTGTTAAACAGATGTCCAAAATTTAGAGAATTATAAATAGGATGTTTAAAAGAGATAACACAATAAGAATTAACAGTTGTATTATTATAATGAAATTGATTTAGTTTTAAATTTAAAAACTGTGAACTTGTAATAAGCAAATCAAAGAAAATTTGATTAAAATGTTCATTAGCAAGATTTAATTTTAAAAAAATGGCATAAACCTTATTTAAATGTTTTTTCTTTACCGCAAAAACCCAGGATCTTATGAATTTCCATTGAAAAGTTCTATTAAATTGATTATGTAGAGTTATAAACTCAGATTTATGATCATTTAGTAAGGAATATCCCTTTCCTCGTTTAAATCTTCTGAGTTTGAATGATTCACTATCATTTAAATGGGGTTTCAAAAAAAGGTGATTAAAAATAGAATATTTATTATCTACAAAATTATTTTTTACAACATTACCATTTAGATACATTTGATTTAATCCATATGGAAAAAGAGTACACTGTGATTTGAAATAGTAGCTTTCAAAATAAATCCTATCTGCTGATTTAGTTTTTATATCTAAAATATGTATAGTAATATTTTCAAAACCGTGTTTGGCAAAGTGTTTATATTCAATTTTATTGGAAGTAGGAAGAAAATTATTATTTAGAATATATTTTTTGACATGATCTCTGTGTACATTCATACGTAGATGAATGGGATTACTAGTTTGTCCTATATATGATAGATTGCATATGTTACAAGATAAACGGTAGATGCAATTAAAAATTTTGCAGAAGGGCAGAAGACTTTCATGGTTTGTAATTAGAGTATTAGAAGCAAATGGGCAGGTTTTGCAATTTTTATTCTTACATTTATTGAAATTATAATTTTTAGTAGGGTAATCACTATATTCAAAATTATCCATGGCACAAAGTTGGTAATGGGATATCGGTCTAAATAATTCCCAACATAAATTGAAAATACCGGGCAATATCTATAAAATTATAAAATAATAAGTACAAATATATTTGCCAGTCACTAAATCAAATAATATGTGTAATTCATAATAGTATAAGTAATTTTATGAGTATGACAATATAACATAGATAAAATAATAAAATAATTGCTTGTATATAAGTAAAAACAACTAAGTCCATATAAACCTAATCCTAATGACAATCAGGAGGAAATTACAAGATATGCGAAAACATAATATTTATATATATATATATATATATATATATATATATATATATATATATATATATATATATATATATATATATACATACATACATATATATAATATAAAGAATATAACTTGAATACAAGAAATATTAAAATTTATCGGAAATGACACTTAAAAGGAGCAAAACTGCACTTGAAAGAGGATTGAATATATTTCCAAAAGGATAAAGTGAGATGGATGCAATGTACCAAATAATGATCGGGAGTGGTTGTGACCCCCTCACCCGAGTAACAGCAAGCTTTATGTCTTGAAAACACTCCTGGAGAGCCGGTACATTGCGGAAAAAGAATACAGAAGTATCAAGGTTTAAAAGGAAAACCAGACATAAAATAAGACATGCATATAAAGATGCAATAATATCCAGTAAGCATGAGATGTAATAAACACTATGCGATCAATTAGATAGATATGAATGATAGGGAAGAGGAGGTTACAACCCCCCCCCCCGGCATTATTTGGTACATTGCCTCCATCTCACTTTATCCTTTTGGAAACATACACACATATATATATATATATATATATATATATATATATATATATATATATATATATATATATATATATATATATATATATATATATATATATATATATATATATATATATATATATATATATGTGTGTGTGTAGAAGACCCAGACCGTCCGACTCGTCCAGCTATATATATACATATATATATATGTGTGTGTGTGAAAGCCCCAGGCCGTCCGGCTCGTCCAGAGGACTTGGAGCAACAAAATGGACGATCGGATATATATATGTGTGTGTGTTTAATATTTGACTTGAATAGTCCAAGGAAGATACAATTTAAGTTATAAAAGTCTATTTTATTCGATGCCACTACGAATAAATATAATTACATATTCTGGACGACTTCTGATCGTCGACCAGCTCTTACCAAATCTGTGTGCCGTCTGCGTAGTTCTTCACAAGTGCAAAATACATTTTCATCAGAGGTGGAGGGAGAATATGAGGCATGTGACTGCTATCTCAGCGGTTTAGGCTTTAAAAATATGATTGGGAATGCAATTTCAATGAGTACGTTTAGATAGAGTTAAGTTTAGTAACCATATATAGTATGATCCATGAAACGAGGAATCGTCTGCAGATTTGTTAATATTAGTGGAACGGGATAGAATTTAGTGTAGTTGCAATATGTGCTGGACATGAGATAGGAATTTGGAATAATAAGATAACTGTGAAGGAAAAGGACCCGTTATTGGGAAAGGCTTAAAATTTATGTATCATATCCCCACCCCCAAAAAAAAAGCTTGGGCATAGACACACTTCATGCTCAAGACTTTTCAAAGTATAACATTTCAATATAAAACTAAAAGAAAAATCAAAAATAAAATTTCTAATATAAAAGCAATACAAATATAAATATATACAAACCTGTTTTCCACACAGATTTGGTAAGAGCTGGTCGACGATCAGAAGTCGTCCAGAACATGTAATTATATTTATTCCTAGTGGCATCGAATAAAATAGACTGTTAAAACTTAAATTGTATCTTCCTTGGACTATTATAAAATATTAAGTCAAATATTATATATATATATATATATATATATATATATATATATATATATATATGTGTGTGTGTGTGTGTATATATATATATACATATATATATACAGAGTGATTATAAGCAAAATTTGCCGATATATGAGCCCCTAGCGATCATATATATACAGGGTGTCCCAAAAAGATTGCAACGCGCTGTAATTGTTTACCTGGAGATAAGTGGGCATTGAAAATTACAAAGACGTTGGAAGTAAGGTAGGAAATAAGAAAATAAGACTGTGTTTATGTAATAGTCCTTCCATTAATTTTCAAAAATTTACACTTTTCAACTTTTTATACGATCCCTTAATCAAATATGATTAATCAAAAAAATTTTATTTTTAATGTAACAAGACCATTAAAAAAAAACGCATATCTGCATCTTTAAAATTGAACGAGTTATATTTAATTGGAAATTGAACAATTTGAATGGAGTCCACATATCAAACTAGAAATGCAAATTTGTGACATGTCACAAAAAAGATAAAACTGGATGATAATACTTAGGATATTCAACCGCGTAGCGAGTACCACTGCTTTATATGATCTCTGTCTGTGTAATGCTTTATTTAGATGCAATTGTGATAAAAAATTTCGACACATATTAACGCACGTTTAAACTAAATAATTTCCATCGTCAATTTGTTTATGATCCCTATTTTCACTGATGATGAAACAGCCGTTCAAGGAGCCGTTCAAATTAAGGAAAATTGTTATAAGTCATATATTTTCCTTTATCATAATTCAGTTGATTTTAGAGATACAGATATGCGGTTGTTTTTAATGATCTTGTTGAACTAAAAATAAAAAATTGATTTACCTACTTTGTCTAAGGGGTCGTATACGAATTTAAGATGTGTAACCTTTTGAAAACTAATTGGAGGACCATTTCCTTAACGTAGTCTTATTCCCTACCTTACTTTCAACATTTTTGTAAGTTACATTGCCCACTTATCTCCAATAGGTAAAGAATTAAAGAGCGTTTCAATCTTTTTGGGGCTATATATATATATATATATAACATTTTCAACAATCAATTTTTCACTTTTATTCAGGTCTTGTACAAAGCACGTATCAGGTGAATAGGGACTGGTGAAGAATACAAGTAAGCAGAGAGTGTCCGACTTATAAGAATAGTTTATGTTACAGATTTGTTCTGGGGGAGAAATATTCTATTATTCAGTAACATATGTGATTTTAACTATTAATGCAAATGAAATTATGTCTTATACATGCTTTAATAAAAACCTTTTGTGTAATCACGAAAGGAAAACCTTTTTATGTTAAGATATTTTAAATTTTGCTTTGAGAAAATATAGCTTCTATAGAAGCAATTGGTAAGCAGGTTGATCCTGTTTTGTAATCCCTGGAGCTAACAGCATCGTAAAACTACTAGATGTAGTCTACAAAATTCTGTTACTGAATCTACTTGCTATTGATGATGCTTAGAATAAAATGTGTTGACCAATAAGGGTCTTTGAAATGGGAGCATGGTTTCCAATTCAATTTTTGATTAATTGCATTTGATCACCTATTTTATCCGATGATTATCTGTAAAAATTTATTGGATGTGTCAAACACGACTTTATTTACAATTGCACATTTTTCTATACTAAGGACCAACAAAAAATATAGCTATCTTGTGATACAATGGCTGTGAAAGCCAGCTGACTTAAATCTTTTTGTGATACGGTGACGGTAATATCCAGTAGAGTTAGAGCTTTTCTTGTGATACGATGTTGGTGAAATCCAGTAGACTTAGAGCTTTCTAGTGATACGATAGAGGTGAAAACCAGAAGTTGTTATTGATGAAATTAATTAATTGCATTTTATTGAACTCGTCTGATTATTTTTAAAGATTTTCACGTCGTAGAGAAAAGAATATAAATAAAAAAAGGAATAATTTAGACATAATAATTGTGTAGTCAAAACAAAGTTAAAATGGTATAGGTTTGCAATTGCTACAGCAGATAAAAAAATTGCAAACTAGTTAACAGGAGATAATCTTATAATCCGTTTAATACATAGAATCGAAGACATTACGGCTTATTGTGTATCTGTTGTGAACGTGCGAGCTTAAAGGAATAAATGGTTTATGTGCTTCCTGCCATTTTATAACTTGGTGACAGCCAAGTAACGACTTAATTGTCAATAGATTCACCAGCACAATTCAGGCCAAGTTCACAAAATTAGAATCAACTCAGTAGTAGCAGTGGAGAAATAAAGAGACAGAGCCATGCGAGAGCTCAAACAGAGAATTCAAACATACATATACACAGCAAAAGCTCACATATATAAGAAACGGCGGCCGATAAACACATGTCTCTAAGCCAATATTGCAGTTAAAAAATAATACTTACAAGGGAAGGCTTTGCAATAGTTCTCTCGGATTGCAATCTTTCATGTCCTATCTTGTAAAGGACCATGAATAATGATAAAACGCCACGGCTTTTATCTGCTAAGTGATAGGGAGCGCCATAATAACAATCTGAAGTTGTCATGCAAACGTGCTCTACTGACGTGTATTATTAACATTTCAGTGTGAAAATATTATCCTTTTCAATTATTATTATTATTTTGAAATAAAATGGACAATAATGGTAAGTAGTAAACGATAAATTTATTACTAATATAATTTATATCTTATTAATTAGCTAAACAACTGCCAAGACATGGTCGTAAAGGTTGATTAAACACAACAAAGACAAAGGCTGAAATTTTTGGAAACTAAAACTGAACTAATCAACAAAACTATTGACTGTATTACAGTGAAAGTCAAAGTAAATGAAATTTGTAAAATAATGAATGATTTAAATTATTTGTAAGTTTGAAATTATGAATGGGAATGATTAAATGCATGATCAATACAAATGAAAACGTTACAATGTGCACATTTAACAAATGCATAACCATTGCAATTTAGAATGAAACAAGTTGCTGAACCATTAAATACAGTTGCCGTTACCTTGTTAAATTTTGTAATGTGTTTTTCAACAGAATATCCAGCTTTTTTCCAAGAATATATTACCATATCTTGAAATATATCAGCGCCAAGTTAATTGTACACAAATGAATGCATTTTTAAAATAAATAACCTTTCAGTTAGCTTTTTGTTGGCCTCTTCATCGATGTTGATTCAAAATTAATCGATGTCTTCAATATGGACCCTTCAATGCATGCAGCTCGAATTTTTATGTAGTCTTCGATACGTTTTACAAATGCCTTATAAGGATTGAAGAAGTAACAGTCTAACGACTGTGCATATTTTGTTGTTTTTTCAGGTATTATTTAATAATAATAATAACTGAAAAGGATAATATTTTCACACTAAAATGTAAATAATACACGTCAATAGAGCACGTTTGCATGACAACTTCAGATTGTTATTGTGGCGCCTCCTATCACTTAGCAGATGAAAGCCGTGGCGTTTTATCATTATTCATGGTCATTTACAAGGTAGGACATGAAAAATTGCAATCCGAGAGAACTATTACAAAGCCTTCCCTTGTAAGATGCACTGGAAAGTATAACATATCCGATACCAGCGATCTCCAGAGATTCAATGAAAGTAAAATCATTCAAAAATAAGGAACGTCACATTATATCACACAGTATGTGGGGGAATTAAAATTCCTAATACCGAGAGAACGGTTCGTGAAGTGTTTTTAAATAGTTTAATTTCATTTTCAGCTAAAAATATTTACAAAACTAGGAAACTATGCCTACTGCTCACTACGCTCTCCAACCACTTTAACTGGTTTCGCATATCGGTGGGGGAGGGAGAGATTCGCCTCCATATCGCTGGTGCTTGATAAGTTCACCTCATTAACACTTTCGTGCCGGCTTATACGCAGATGTAATACGGCCGTTTGGCGTCTGGCCCGTGTCCGTCCGATGGCACTTTCTGACGCCCGCAGCTAGCTACGCAAGCTCTTTCAACCCTACTGGCACACACGACCACCCTTGGACTCCCATAGGACTGATCCATTAAATATTTTCCCATACCGCAGAAAAATGTTCATTTCAAAGTTGAATAAAAATCGAACTGCTTATAAACTAAATCGCAATTAAAAGTCTAACTTGTAAGAATTATGTAGGTACATACTTGCAAAAACTCATGGTCCTGCTATTGCTAGTCTGTCCATTACTTGAACTCGCAACTCAAATACTCATTGCTCGCAATTCAAATACTCATTCCTCGCAACTCAAATACTCATTGCTCGCAACTCAAATACTCATTGCTCGTAACTCAAATACTTTGACATTAAATATGTCTTAGACTACAGTTTATATCGAGAAACGATATTGTTTAGTGTAATCTCCTACAAACGTATACAATTTCATATTTTCATATATACTTTTTTTTTGCGGTGTGGAACAGAGAAATTGGACAGACGCGAAGTCCGCGTTAGAAAGCACATAGAAAATGTGTATAATGCTGCCTTTGTATTTACTGTGTATTTTAGGGAATGTAAGAATTAAAAGTTCAACATTTATGAAGCAGATAGAAGAGTTTGTAATTCACACATAATGGGTGAAAGTAGAAAGGTAAGATCAATGATTACTTTATCTATATATTGTATAAGGAATACATAAATTATTGTGATGGGGTCGAAAATCCAAATTCGAGCAATTCAAGAATTCAACGGAAGAACACGTTTTAAACATAATTAGTTCCTACGTAAATTTTATTAAAAAAACAAACGGTATAAACTTTGGAGCGATATCATGAACTGGTTTTGAGATATTGTAAGTTTATCAAGTAAATTTATCAAATTTTACATAATATAAAAGTAATTAGTATTACCAAATCCTTTCTTTTTCCATAAGTAATATTATGCGACAAATCTTTAAACACCATCTTTGTGCATCTAGTTTTTACCATTTATGTGAGCAGAAACTTTTTATAATATATTTCTTTTAACCCAGACCGTCCGACCTACTGGAAGGTGTAAGGTATCTGTTTGGACGGCCGGGACAGTGCCCCACAATTTAGACTGGAGCGGAGTGGACATTGCACCCACAGGGACCTTACCCTCCTTCCCTTATTACAAATCTCCCGTAAATATATTCAGACCCGCTCATAATGTGCCCGTACTCTGAGTGAACACGGGTTAGTTTAGGCAGAGCCGGGAATCGAATTCAGGTTCTCCGAGTGCTGTTTCCGTGCCTTAACCACTAGACTGTCTCGCCCCATTACAATACTTTTGTATTTTGACATCCAGAAAATCTGCAGAGAATGAGAATTTCTTGCACTCAAGTATAATTTTGTTTGGCCTTATAAGTTGCCAACAGCGCCCAATAGCAATTTATATGCTGTTAATGAAATATTAAAAGCATTGTGCAGCGGAGTTTGTACACCGTTATTTCTCTGTGAAAGAAAAAAAGTTACTTCAATATGTAGAGAAATGTATGTACTGCCCACAACTGGATTTTTTTAAATGCCGCAAAAAACAGTAAAGCTTTTGTGGGTATTAAATGTTTCTTTCTACTGCAAAAACGACATACGTGTCTTTTCTCGAAATTAAGTTTTCTTTTCTGCAAAAGTAAATGCAGCACGAATAGACAGACTATTGTTTATTATCCATAATTGGCTAGGAAAAAATTCCAAAATATGTGAAACGGATTGTAAAATAATGGTTCGATACATTTTTCTTTATTAAATATTGGATGCAGTTGATTAAAATGGGATGTGTTTTTAAGAATTGTAAGTGTATCGAATTATTTTACGCGAATATAATTCTATATGCGTCAAAATTATAATATCGTATACAATAGCATAAACATCCCATCATGTGATTCGATCTCCATAAACGTCTTATATTACTGGATAATAAATTTCGATTTTTTATGTGCGTCTGACATTAAGACAAGTTACATTTAAATACACTCATGTCCAAAAATTAAGCAACAAAGTGAAAAAAGTAGATAAAAGAAAACTATTTATTCGAATTCATTGAAACTTTCGCAGCTTATGGATTATAACAAAAGACACTAGCGTGGGGAAATGTGAAGAACATTATCCATAAATAATTAAATAATAGAGATAAACAAAAACGTAGTATTTCGGACGACAAAACAGATCATTGGTAGAAGTCTGTCACTGCGAAATGTGATGACCTCTGCTGGAAAAACATGCCCGACAGCGTTAATTCATGCCAAAAATAAAATAATTTATGGCGATTTTGGGTAGTTGTGTCCATTCACGAAGCAGACATGTTCTTAACTCGTAAAAGTTCCGCAGAGGGTCATGGAGAGAACTTAAATGTCTCCCAAAAGTGCCACATACATGCTCGATGGGGTTTAAACCGGGTGATCTCAATGGTCCTTCCACACGAAGAAATGTACTGTGAGGCAATACGAGCCATGTGAGTTCGCGCGCTATCGGCCATAAAAATGGCATCTGGATCCATGGTCTCAAGAAATGGGTGAACATATTGAGCAAGCATGCCATCTCTATACCGCACTGCAGTCACAGTACCGCGAGGAATGATGTGGCGATCAATGTGGGCACAGACAGCAATCTCTCACCATATTCACCGCCTCTGTATATGTGCATTTGGTAGATATGATTGGCATGATAACGATTTCCAGGCGTTCTCCAGAGTAATAACCGTTGGCAATCACTTTGACCACCAAACCGTGACTCGTCTGTGAAGAGCACTGTATTCCATTGTTGTGGAATCCAGGTGAGATGATTTCGAGCCGAGTTTAAGCGGATCCCTTTGTGCGAGAGTGTCAATGGAACGCAACCCATCGGTCGTCTTGCATACAGCTGACCTGCATATAGACGTCTCCAAATAGTTTGAAGAGATACCGATCTTAATGCCGACGCTACAAGATCGGAAGCAAGATGGTGTGCAGTGACTGACCTGTGGCGCCGTGCTTACAGACATCGGAAACTGTCATCATGAACGGTTGTGACCCTAGGATGTCCACTTACTGGTCTTCGCGACACTGTTCCTTCACTTTGATACAGGTTGCACAGGCGGAAAATGATGGAATGATTGACATTTATTGCTTGAGCTACTTTCGATTGTAGCTGGTCCCCTTCGATACACCCTTTTACCCCCCATCGCTTGGCGTGGCTCAGATGATGGTGTCTAATAATTTTTCAGAATTTTGCTATTTCAATTTTTCTCCTGGATTCCGTAACGCGAAGATACAGGTTCTGCCCAAGATATGCGGTTTTTATACCTAATACGTTTCCTTGTTTAAAATGTTGGTATGCACAATGTTTACTGTTGGTTTGTTTATGCGTGCGTGTGCCTGTTATGTATGCAAATTTTGCGACAACACCTTGTTTCTTTCTCCGAATATGCTGATTTTTCCATTTGTTCCTTAACTTTTGGACATGAGTGTATTATAAGTGTGCTAAGATTTAGTTTTCTGTAGTTTACCAGTGGTATTCTGGAGGAACTGAAAAGTCAAAATTATGTTAGACAACTAGTTATGTTAGACCTTTATGTTAAACCCTCAAAATTATGTCAGACCTATATTCAGTTCTGTCATGAATTTGGTTTCAGGCATGCTAACTCTAATATTACTACTTTATTTAACCGTATTCGTTCTGATAAACTTGCGGACATGGATGACTTTAAAAGCTATGCTAGGGTGTATGTGGTGCCCCTGTTGTCTACCGATGGTGACTATAAATTTTATATTGGCAGTACCAAACGCAATGTTGGCATCCGTTTAGCAGAACACGCTCGGGATATCAAAGGTGGTAAACTTTCTACGGTTCTTGCTCATTATATTGGTAATGATCATTTTTTGCCTATGTTTGAAAAAACTTTCCTTTTAATGCATTGCAATAATCCCCATAATAGTCTCCTTTTTGAATCCCTTTTTATTTATATCTATCGTGCGTCGATTTGTAATTTTGACTCCGTTCAAATTTTAAGTTATACTTGGCGACTCATTCTCGACTCTGTGCAATTCAAGTCTCTTCATAGTTATCTTTGAGGTCATCCTTATGTGGACTGGGCTTGACAGTCCTTTCTGAATTTGTATTACTGTAATAAAATATTATTTTTAATTGTACTTTCCTTGATTTATTCTAGTTTTTAAATCCCTTAAAATATAATTTATGTTTTATGTGTATTTTTTCTTAGATAATCGAATGTTCATTTACTAATTGTATTTATGCAGATTTGTCATCTTTACTGGTCTACATATGAACTATCCATTTTACTTTCCATGTAGACCCTTATGAAGAGCGTATTAACGCTCGAAAGCGCTCTGGTCTTTTTCCATTTTGTACGTCTTATAAGAAGTTTAATCAAAGACCTTCTATCAAAGTTGTGTGCTTAATCTTATTTGTTTAAAATCAGACGTGATACCAACTTATTTAACTATTATATCGATGATTTTAAAATTTTGTTTTATAAGATCACTTAAAAGCCACTGTGGGATATTTAGCCCATCGTTCCAGTATGCTCGATTTAAATGTGTAACTTCTTATCAAATACGATTATTATGTCTTCCACATTATTAGCTTTTGATAATTATTATCTTTTGATATCGACAATACCACAAATGCATTCTTTGTAAAATCATAGTTAATAAAAAAATAAAAAATAAAAGAAAGTTTTCCCCCAATAAGGTTTCCACTTCTGTGAAAATATTTATTCAGGTCGTGTACAAATTGTTTTCCATTCCGATAAACAAACGCAAAGAATATAAGGATGGAGATAGAGTTCGACTCATGAAAATAGTTTGTTTCACAAATTTCCTTTTGTTCTGAGAAAGAAACATTCTATTATTCTGTAACATTTGTTGTGAGTAATAGAAAAGAAATAATATACAAAAGCAAATTTGAGAAAGAAACATTTCTTTATGTGGTGATATTTTCGGAATTTAGATAATAAAGTTGGTTCTATATAGTGATTGATAATTGAAGAATTTCTCTATAGATCCGGTCGGCGAAGACTCTTCATTCAAATCCCCTGCTAAGTATGTTGAACAAAACTAGAAATTTGTCATTATACATATTCGATGAAAAAAGAAATTTCTGCTCCTGGAGGCGCTGCAACCATATTTGCAATGATAGAGGCAAGAGGCAGTGCTGTACTGTCATCTACCCATAGAAGTCTTAAAATGGAGACTTAAAATGTTTTTAAAGTATTTGTGTGTAAAAATTTAATGGTTGGTAAAAAGTGCTGTAATTATATACTTATTGTTGTTATTAATTATTTATATTTATGTTGTCGAATAGTTACTTTGTATATTGTTTGCAACCGCAATTATAAATCAGTGTGTTTCGTCCGCTGTTTAACCCCTAACTAAATTTATTAGTATACATACATATTAAAACATTTAATTCTGAAAATGATGAGACATCTTTTGCTCAAATTAACTTTTATTAAAATTACCATTTGTAATATATATATATACATATATATTATAATACATAACATACATAATATATATATTATTAAAATTTACATTAATAATTAACATTGTAATTATCATCAATTATTACGTTATCTAACAAAGTTTCTGGTGGTGCTCAAAGTGTGATACATGATTTACTTTCCTTTGACTTAATAATTTTTAGTTAAAATAACTAAAAATTTCCGTATTTTATAACTGGAAACAGGTACCTGGATTCTTGTATTCCTATGCAGATTTTGGTCTCCAAGGAATAGCTGTGTCGTCTTTTGACTTTATTGGCACAGTTTTTCTAATATCGTCTGCATTACTCATTTAATGCACCAACTTCATTCTTACACTTTTGTACGCCGTCTCATCTTACTACAACATTTGAAACTCGCCAACTTTTGCATTCTCTTCTGCGTTACTTATTTCTGCAGTACTTTTTTATGGGATTTTCTACAACTCCATCTTGACTGCCCATTAGATCGCAGGCATTTGTAAGGGACATGTCCAAGGCTTTGCCTTTGGTCAAACCTTCTATGATCCGCTGCTTAGCACTCCTCATTGGCCGGATACCTTCACAGCCTCAGTCCAAAAACATCATGTGACATTTCTTCATGTGCGGGAAATACCATAAATCCATGTCCGTTTTGTGAAAGACCTCTGCCTAGCAATCACGTTTGGTGACAGTAGTTGTTCGACTGAACCAAATTTTACTGCTGATCATTTATATTGTCGCTTTAATACTACCACCTGTAATCCTGTATCGCAGTACTTTTTTAAAATTTTCTTTATATAATTAGGTGGATAGTATTGAAGACCCAGGCCACCCGACTCACTCAAGGGTATGAGCAACGGTATGAGTGGCCGGTGTATAGAAACTATTTTTGGATGGTAAAACTACGAAGAATGGGTTTAGAGGTACTGTTATCCGTGTCGATTCCTGCGGCTACCGTATATAGGAAAATATTTTTATTGAAAAAGCGCCCTCTGGTATTTAAATAGTAGACTACTATTTTCAATTCTAGTTCTGTTGCCTCTCAGTATTTTGCCATTGTGTTTGAGAAACGTATAAAATCATGTATTTGAGACAAGGGTATTTACAGGGTGTCCCAAAAATGACTGACACATTTGAAAAAATGCATTAAATGAACAGAAGGTGATAGAAATGTAGCGTTTGCTGCATTGTGCTAAGAAAACCAGGGAATTTTATTCAAACAATTTTCAAAATATGTTACAAAGGTCACCAAAAGATGGTGCTGCTGAATGGGAAAACTAATAAAGAGTATGACCATATTGCAAAATCTACAAAACGATGTTTTCAAAATAACCTCCATTTGCAGCAACAGCATGGAGCAGTCTGAGAACAAAATCCATAGACACCTGTGCAAACATTTTAGCCCGAATAGTCTCATATGCAACATAGATGTATTATTTCATTTCCGCAATCGTTTGTGGATTTTGGCGATACACCTGGTCGTTCAGGTACCCCCATAAAGGAAAAAGTCACATGGCGTCAAATCTGGTGAATAGGGAGACCAATCCATGCCACACCCTGTATGTCTGACGTATTCAAGGGAAATCACACGATCAACGAAATGATCGCTAAGGAAATCGAACACTTCAGGCGTTCGATGTGGCCGGATACCGTTCTGCATGAAACACGAGGTGTTCCTACCGTCCTCCAAAGCATTTTGAATCGCCACAAATTCACACTGAATGCCCAGATACCGTACTGAAGTAACCATTTCGTGATGGAAAAATGGCCCAATAAGTCCTTTGGAGAAAAAGGCGGCCCAAACCATGGCTTTTGAGGGATACAGGGATGAAGGTACGGCAACATGAGGTTTTTCTGTTCCCCAAATGTGCCTGTTCTGCTTGTTGATAAAGCCTTCGAGGGAAAAATATGCCTCGTCAGAGAACCAAATGTTTCCAACATCGATTTCGCAGGCATCCAGCTGCTGCAACATAGCATTCGCGAACTTTTCGCGTGCATTCATGGCACCAGAACCCAGGGGTTGGCGAGTCTGGATCTTGGAAGTGAAGGCTGTGGCGCATGATACGGTGCGTGGACGTTCGTCGTAGTCCAGCCTCAGATGCAAAACGGCGAACGGAAACCCGGGGTCGTAGTTGGATCACATGCTTAACGACTTCAGCATTCGCCTCTGTCATTGCCGAACTTGGGCGGCCGACATTTCCAGAACTGTCATCATTGACATTCTCAGTCCGTTCAAATTTTTCGAACATAATCTTTATTGCATTGATGGACGGTCTTTTTTGACATTAAATTTCTTTTGGAAACTGCGCCTCGTTTCAACAAAACTATGGACCAGGCGGTGAAAATCCAACACAAGAAATATCCACTGTTTTAACGAATAAACCATTATCAACGAATAAACCAACAGCAACTTTAAATCTTTGAGAAACACACGATAGCAGAATGCTGAACAAAGTACAGATTGACGATCTGGCAGTATGCGTTTCCCTGCAGCTCTCACACAACTGCAGCGCCAACTGTTCGTGACTTTTGCAACAAATTTTGAAAGTTGGTTGAGTAAAATTCCCCGATTTCCCAAGTGCAGCAAACGCTATATTTATATCCCCTTCTGTTTTTTAATGCATTTTTCAAATGTGTCAGTCATTTTTGGGACATCGTGTATATCGCTTTGGGGCGACATTCATCTTGCTCAAGAATGTTTTGATAAGGTTTTATACATGCACAGACATGACTCCACAGGGTTAGAAGCGTGTAAATTCGAGGTACAAAGTTTCAAGGTACTGTGACGTTTTACGATTAGTTTTGAAGATTAAGAACATGTATTTAAACGGTGCCCTATAGTATCCAAATACTAGAACTATTACTTTTTGTTAAGTAGTAGAAAAATCTTTAGAAATGCATGCATAAAACTGAATTGATAAGAAAAATGATGCATTTGATTGTGTTAGCTATGTATTCCCTACTACATAGCTTACGCTATATAGTAAGCTGCGTATTCCTTAATTAGCTATGTATACCCCCTAAATGCATATATCCTTTCTCGGCTAGTTTAAATAAATGAAAGTTAACTTAGTTGGTATATTTCATCCGGTTCACATAATATCAGTTATCAATTGTAGAATTTCAAAATAATTTATTACAATTTAAATTCATTTTTGGAACGATGGCATGACTGTTGCATATGGTGTCATAAAAATAGCCTAAACTATGTATAAGCTTATTAAATAGAAAGGATACACGTCAACTTTAATAAACTTTTAAAATTGAAGACAACCAAAATAAGTTTAAAAAGTCATTTAATAAAAACCCTTTTCCCCGATTTACACAAATTTGTATCGCCTTTCAAAATTTAAAATTAGAAAAAATCACGAGTTCCAACTACAAGTCTAGTGCTCCTTTTTGCCCGTAGGTGGCGTGGGGGTTCCAAACCTCCTCTGTTGCATCTTGAGAGCCTCTGGCACAGAAAGGCCATGTGTTGCCGCACCTAAAAAAGTTTCTATGAATCTTAGAAAAAATACCAAGTATCGGGTAGTTCCCCTTACTAACACTAGGTGGTGCTGGGGGTTCTGCTCCGCCTCTCTTACAAAACCTCAGTTGTCACCACTTAAAAAGTTTTTCTGACTCTAAGAAAAAATCCCAAGTATCGTCCTAAGTAGTTCCCCTTTCTACTGCTAGGTGGCGCTGGGTGTTCTGCTCTGCCTCTGTTACAGAGCCTCAGGCGTTGCCATCCCTTAAAAGATTCTTAAAACGTCCTTTACCTCACTCAAACTCATTAAGGCCAAAAAACCATACCGTCATACCAAATTAAAATACCGTTGCCACCCCGAAAAAAAGTTTCTAAGAAATTAAAAAACCCCAAAATTTTTCCATTTTGCAAAAATACCCCTCGTCCAGGATTGCGAAATTCTCTCCCGGAGGCGATTTTGCTCCTTGCTCCACCTCTACAGCAGATCCGGCCGTCACCCTCGACTAGTGTTGTTGTTGAGACCTAGACCGTCCGACCTACCAGAAAGGCGTAGAAGACCCAGACCGTCCGACTCATCCTGAGGACTTGAGTATCTAATTGGACGGCCGGCTACCAGAAAGGTGTAAGGTAACTGTTTGGACGGTCGGGAAGTGCCACTCAATTTAGACCGGAACGCAGTGGGGGAGGCATCCACAGGGACCGTACCCTCCTTCGCCTACCACCAACCTCTCGGAAGGACTTACCGACCCACATGTTTAACGTGATCGTACTCCGCATGAATATGGCGGCAGTTGTGGCAGCGTGCAAATCCAGCACGCAAACCACCGGGTTACCGCGCCCGAAATGTGTCAACAGCAAGCGGTGTTCTCAGGTGATCACCCACCCAAGTACTAACCGCGCCCGATGCTGCCTGACTTCGGTGATCTAACGAGAACCGGTGTTTTCAGCACGGTACGGCCGTTGGCCCTCTACTAGTGTGTAACATTTTACAATGTGTTTTGTCAGCTAGATATACATTTATAATTCCTCATCGACGACGGACCGGACGATGCATTGTCCATAAAGCTATTGACATCACTTTTTACGGCTAAATTTGAAACATACATACATTCGTAACCTTTAGATTCAACATCAAATAGCAACTTCAGCTCTGTACGACCTCCTCATCTCTCTGCACGTTGAACCGTAAATTTCCTATATAATAGATGTGATACAGGTTTTTACAGTTTTTTAAAAGAACTAGTATTTAACAATAAATACCAAGGCGACAAAAAGGCACCAGACTCGATGTTATGGGTGGATAACGATTTATGATATCACTTTTCATAATGTTTGTGAACTCGAGGCGGGGAAGGTGGCCAATCAATGGGGAGTCGATTCCACGGGCAATAACAAATTGTCCAATGGGAGCCTGGACCAGGCTCCTCACAGATGCCTGAGATCCAATGGGCGGCCAGGGCGGAATTAATAGAAAAACCTTGGGCAAAAAAATGGAATGATGAGAAGAGAAGAGACATAGAGATACAGTGAGTCAGAAGATAGTGAATTTAACATGTAGTAGAGAAATTGGAGAGTTACGAAGTGGATCAAGACGGAATGCAGTAGTTAAAAGTGAAATCGGTAAAAAGGAATGGAAAGTGCGGACAGTGTTAAAAAGTAATTACTAAAGCCTGTATGATCCAGGAGACCCCCAACGCTTAATGAACTTTGACAAGAGCCAAGGTAAACCTTTTATTATCAGTCTTGATGAAAATTAGTAAAAATCTGATTCTAAGTCAATCAAAAATAAACGTGTATCACATTAAATAACTGCCAGCCGAATACTTTTTTAATTAAGACAATAATCTATGATAAGTAAATGTCAAATATTAATGTGAATTTTGTTAATAAGAATATTTATAATACAAATAATAATTATAATAAGAATTAAATTGGAGCAAACGATGTTTTTTCAATTTTGCAAAGTTAAATATTTCGATGAATTAATTAATTTATTTTCAGTTTGACGCACATACTGGAGGGTTTTTGCAGCTATAAGCAAAATACATTGTGCTATATGACAACTTAATAAATGTAATTTATTATAATCATTCATTTATACCAGATTTTGATGTGTATCCATCTTAATCTTCAGTAATATATGCGACAAGATGAATAGCAGAGATTTCAAAATCAATCCAAAGATATGACTTAGGTGTGTTGGGCTTAAACAGTAGAGATTGATATTAGGATGACTCTTACTTTCGCTGAGTATTTAAAAACGTGCATCAGCACTTATAATCCGCATGGGTGGACAGCTTTCAAATTCCATTAACGTAGGAAAATAAGACTTAGATATAAACTGATTCACAGTTGACAAGTACAATGTGAAGAAAAAGCTGTCAATCACGGGAAGAATTTTGATGTAATCTTGTTAAAACCACGAAATCAAAGTGAGAATTTAGAGTGAGATGTTATCCCAGGATTTCTAGTATTGTGACAGATAGGAAGACTGCATCTACTCTTTAGGACATCTTGCAGAGTCCACTTAGACGATAAGAGCTTGCAATTTCGTCTCAGTGGCTCATAGGTAGAGCGTCGGCTACCAGTTTGGAGGTTCAGGGTTCGATTCCCGGTTGGGACAGATTCCAGGTTGGGATTCTTTACAATTGTGGTCAAACACATTTATCCTGTAGGTTAGTGCAAAGATGGCGGAGGTCTGAAAGTGACCCTAGTACGAAAACTTATGCGGATTCAGTGGACTCTGGAAGATTAAGCTCCGATTTAAATTTGAGAGGATAACGACCAAGCAGGATACTAACCTGGGTAAAATAGTACTAGCAGGAGGCTAAGCTGAGCTACAAATAGCTGGGTGTGATCAGTCAGATTGTAAGTTGTCCGTCAATCTGACAGAGGGCGGGGAATACAGAGTCCAATTCGACGATAAGAGCTTAACCACCCCTTGGCGGGCCACTCTTTGAAGTGGTTACGAATCTTAGCTCTGTAGCTCTGGTCCTCCAACCTGGGGGCATAAAAATCGGGTTACCAGGATGTCGATGAACCGTACGTCGAACCGATGAGACAATTAGGCCTCGACTCTTCCGGGTGGCCGTGACCACTGAACTGTGCCTATCCATGGCCTGAGCCAAGATCCGGTAGGTGGCTGGGGTCTGGCTTGGCGGGTGTTCTTCGGGACCCTGCCCCGTGAATGATTCCATCGAGAAAGTGGCCCCTGGCTGCGGTTTTGCTGAATGAGAGATTTTGCCTCTATGCCTTCTCCCCTCGTAGGCTCTGTAGCTCTGGTCCTCCAACCTGGGGGGCATAATAATCGGGTTATCAGGATGTCGATGAACCGTCCGTCGAACCGATGAGACAATAAGGCCCCGACTCTTCCGGGTGGCCGTGACCGCTGGACTATTCATGGCCTGAGCCAAGATCCGGTAGGTGGCTGGGGTCTGGCTTGGCGGGTGTTCTTCGGGTCCCTGCCACGTGAATGATTCCGTCGAGAGAGTGGCCCCTGGCGGCTGCGGTTTTGCTGAATGAGAGATTTTGCCTCTATGCCTTCTCCCCTCGTAGTCGACATAACCCCATAGGTTTCCGCGGGAGTTGGACCTTATTCTGATAAGAGCTTACAATTTCGACACAGTAGATCAACGGTAGAGCGTCGACTGGCAAATTCGAAGATCCAGGGTTCGATTCCCGGTTGGGACAGCAATATACTTTGCAATCTACTCTTTGGACAGGATAGCACCCAGTGTCTTATACCTTCCCTTGATATGAACTCACTACCATAAATCAAAAGTTCATGAGAAAATTCCAATTATGGCATTCCTCAGACATTAGTCATTCTCTGCATCTAACATGTAATGTTAAATTGCTCCCACGCCATTTAAATCATGAATAAGGAGTCAAACCATTTATCTTCAGCTGACCAGATAATTAATTTTTCAAAATCTATTGAGACGATTACCTAGCCGTCGTCAATTTTTTATATAGACATTATGCTACTTGTACACCACTTGTATTCCCATCATATATAAATAAACTTTCACTCCAATGTACACATGTAGAGCATAGGAGACCGGATGAATAAAGCAACGCATATAATTGTTTGTTCACTAATTCTTCCTTTGTTCTGAATAAGAGCCTATTATTTCGTAACGGTTGAGTTAAAGGAAACTAATGTATTATTACACTTTTGTTAACGACATTGGAAACGAACATTTCTCTTGTAACATGATACGTTATGCTCTTTCAGGAAGCTGTAATGTTAGATGAACTACAAGGAGGGCAGACCGTAGACTAATTCTACATGCTTATTTATATATGGATACTTGTAAGTATACAGGGCATTTATAATCGGCCGTACAATAAACATGGACGATTCTCCGTGGAAAGCAACCCAAAATATCTGATGTGGGCAACACATGACTTTCCTTATATAATGCAATGAATTTACTACTTTTACAGTAAAAAAAAATGTTATTTTTATAGTAGATACTTATATATTCTTTCCAAGATATTGAATTTTCTTCAATTAGTCGTCATTTTCATTGATTTAGCGTCATTTTTATTTATTTGACGATATTTTCGTTCATTTGGCAACATTTAAAAAGTCGCCAAGTTGGTAACATTCCGCCAAATGTGTCGCCAAAATCTCGCCAAACGTTATGGACGGAGAAATAAGATATTCTTATACCAGATAAATGACTATTGGCGTTTAAATACAAAAGTATTACTCAAAGTATTTTTTCTCATGAATAGAACGAACTAGATCCATGAGATTGTCATCCAATTTATCGCAGGGCATCACATATGAAAAGTGAACATGTTTCACAACAGTTAATATATTTTTTAAATTTATGGGATTTTTTTGATGAGTTTATTTGAAAATTGTGCAATATCTGAAAAACGGATCACGCTAGCGTTCTAAAGTTTATGTCAATCGTTTTCTAAGGTAAAATTACATAAGACATGTCTATTTGCGTAACTCTATTAAAGGTTTTGATTTTTTGATGATTTTTTAAAAATTTCACTCGAAAATTTAGGGGGGTCCTGAACACTTGATTGCGTTTTAAAACAATAGGCTTCCAGTATTCACGGATTGTGATTTTTATACCCAATTTCATTTGAATTGCTCCATTCGTTCATCAGTTGTCGTATACACACACACACATACTTTCACATACACACAGACAGACATCAGCTCAAAAATGTTCAATTCGTGATCAGGGGTGCTTGAAACGTGCTCTCCCGTCGAAAACTCGAATTCGAATTTTGGACCCGGTCACAATACTTTCCTTATACATTATGTATATAAGGAAAGTAAAAATGTATTCTCTCTTTTCTAATTGAATGTTGAATTCTTGAGATGCAAGTACCAATACTTATGATAAACATGATCGAGAATTCAAAACTCCCCGAATTTTCAAATTATTTTACTAAATTAACTGGTGTGTAACTCAACTCGATTTTTTCTTACCAGAATCCAATTTAAGTAACTTGACTATTTTTTTTTTGCAAATTTTGTAGGAAAATAATTGAAAAATATGTATTGTTAGTTCAAATGATCGCACTTGTAACATGTTCCCCTTCATTTCAAAAGGCTGGAAAAAATATTTCGAATGATACCAAATCTGACAATGTACACTCTCGGGGGATGAGGGATTGAACCCTTATTGGAGCTAATGATATCATGAAGACAAAAATTGTATATCGGCTATGTTTCACTACATTGATTGAAACTCTTAAGTTTCGTGATCATTGAGCCGTAAATAACTCCTTTTGCTTAATTATGTCAAATTTTTTCCTATGCTAAGAATGCAAAATATCAAAGTTTTCGCTTAAATTTCCATACATTCTAACTAGGTTTAGATTTTTGATAAAAAAGCCAGATAAATAGTTTCACGAAAATTCATTATACATTAATGTTTGTAGCAGTTATCGTTATACAAGACAAGAAATCGACCACAGAAGGACATGCAGAGAGACAGACAGCCGTACATCACTTTGAAACTATTCAAAACGCGTTGAGAATTTCCTAAAATATATATTGGCACTAAAATCTCGAATCGAAAATTTTCATGAGGATAATACATTCTCTATACCATATTTTATATTATTGGAAATTTTAAATGTAAATCAAAACTGTAAAATGATCATATATTATATATAATTCTTCATAGAAGTCTAATTGCGCTCAGTTTACAATGATGCATAATCCATTCGCGAAAAATCGAGACATTTTTCTGAATAAATTTATCAAAATATTTACATAAATTTAACAAAAGGTATTCAGCATGTATAGCGATAACGTCATTCTTCTTGAATTAGAACGTTCTATTTACGAAGAAAAGGCATGTTTTGTATTCATCTGCCAGCAACGCGCCATAAATGTTTTCGGGTTATTTTTCTCGAGGAACCATCCGTCGAACACTCTGTATATGCATATAATTCGCGATTAAAACAAGTTTAGTAATGTAAGCAACTAATTACCATCTGGAAAGACACACCTTCTGTAAAAAAAAAAAACTTCCCAGCCGTCCAAACAGTTACCTTACACCTTTCTGGTAGGTCGGACGGTCTGGGTCTCAACAACAACACCTTCTGTAAAGATATCTCCATGTTGTGTTAGAACAACTAAACATTTTCCACATACACTCTGTTGCAAAAAAACATATTCACTCATAAGAAATTGAGCTACAGCGGCGAAATTTGGCATGCCGTGTTCCTTCGAGTCCAGCAATACTTATCGTTTCTATTTAACTGCTGTATATATCTGTGTGTATTGCAGGGAGCTACTATTTGATTTGTTTCAAAACTGAATAACTATATTAATAGTGTTATGTGTATATATTGTTAAATTACAAATCTTAAAATATTTCAAACAAAATTTTATCTACACAAGTAAAGTCTACACAAGTAAAGTTATCTACACCATATCCAATTCTCTCAGTCCCATTTGACAATATATTTTGGCGACAGTTCAACGCCATTGGCTTTAAATATAGCGCAATATAGCCAACATGAAGAATTTTAGAAAATATCGACAAGTTAACGATATTTCTCTATCTCCTAAACTTCAATATATTTTCCTCGATTTATAATCCATATCGTTTGAAGGAAATTATTAATTTAATTCTTTTGTGTAGAAATATAGCGGGTTTCATTTAACAAATCCAAGTTTCACACAATCTAAATTTTCTAAGCAACTTAAGTTTGTAAACAACATTCTCAGGCAATACTTATGTGTAATAAAACTGTGCAATGGCTGTACTTTAATTATAAATGAACTTATATTATTAATAAACTGCTAGTATATAATTATTAACAAACTTCTAGTATATAATTTTCAATAAACTACTAGTATGTAAATAAACTGCATTATATATATACATTACTAATAATTATTAATAATATTATAAATAAACTTATTACAAATAAACCGATAGTATATAAATAAAATGCATTATATATAGACATTATTAATAATTATTTATTATATTGTAAATGAACTTTATAATAAATAAATTATAAATAATTACATCTATATATATAAAGAAGAAAAGTATGTATGTATGTATGTATGATCCAACATCACGGGAGATAGGCTGAACCGAATTTGATGAAATTTGGTGGGTAGTCTTGAAATAATCCCACTGAAAATTTAGTCTATGTTTCGAGCTTCGTTGGTTTAAAACGTGACAGTCATATAAAGCGCCGAGTTTTGTGGGAGTTTATTGAACGTATTAGACACTTTTAAAAATCGCAGGTTTGAAATATGAATTTAAATGAAAACTCTATCAGCATAGTTTATTTTTCACAGGTTTACTCAATTAATTTGACTAATAAATAAATTAATATAAAAATATATATCTATTTATCTCTATATACATAAATAATAAAAGTATGTATGTATGATCCATTTTTTTCTTACATAAAATAGTGAATTTACTTCTTTCATAGTGAAAAAACAATCTATAAGATTCACGGCCCTATATGTTCAGGTGTAATTTTTATTTGAGTTTTCCATCGTAAATCCCCAGCAATGCTGGGTAATCACTACTAGTTAATTTATAAACTGCTAATACGTTACTTTTTCATAAATTGGCTTTCTTCCACGTTTATATATCACATATCACACAATATTTTATTGCAATGCGTTAGTGTTGCAATTAGTATCAGAATAAAAAAAAACATATTATATTTTTATGAGATTTTGCTTACAAAGTGATCTTTTAATATTTTGTTAATTTAAAGATATTATATATGCAACAAGAGTCAATCTGATGAATTTGAAATCACTATATCGCTTAATATAACATCGGTCATATACATAACAAATGACAAACCTTTGTTTCTCTATTGAATAAACTACTATCATTGTTTCAGAATTTAATATTGAATTGCTTACGAAATAAATTGCATTGTCATCATTCGTATCAGAAACATTAATGATGAAAATGCGAAAACTTCTATTTTTTACTTGCTTTTGCTATGCAATATACTATAAAGTATAGATTCCACGAAAATTTTCGAATTCGAGATTGTGATGCCATATATATATTAGGACCTCCTGAACACGTTTTGACTGTTTTCCGAGTGATGTCTGTCTGCGTGTCTGTCTGTCTGTGGTCCATTTTTTATCTACACGGCAGGGACTGCAAATATTAATGAATTTTCACGAAACTTTAGTACATAGAGCTAAAAGAATTTTGGTGCCATTTTTTAAATGTATTTATTTTATGTATTACTAGCCGCCTTTGGCGACCAGCCTGTTCGCTACCCTTGAAAATTCTGACCGTGGCAAACTCGTTGGCGCGACCTACCAGAAAGGTGTAAGGTAACTGCTTGGAAGGCCAGGAAGTGCCACACAATTTAGACCGGAACCCAATGGGGGAGGCATCCAAAGAGACCGTACCCTCCTTCCCCTACCACAAACCTCTCGGAAGGACTTGCAGTCCCACACGTTTAACGTGATCGTACTCCGCGTGAACACGGCTGCAGTTTTGGCAATGGCGGGAATCGAACCCGGGCCTACCGAGTGAAATTCCCGCGCGCTAACCACTGGGCTACCGTGCCATCCGCGACAATCTCCATAACTTTATTTTTATTCGGCAATTTTGGGAATCGAACCCGGGCCTACCAAGTGCAAATCCCGCGCACTAACCACTGGGGTACTTCACCCTCCGCGATATTCTTCATAACTTTCTTTTTATTCACCCAATTTAGACCGGAACCAAGTGGGAGAAGCATCCACAGGGACCGTACCCTTCTTCCCCTACCACCAACCTCTCGGAAGGACTTACAGACCCACATGTTTAACGTGATCGTACTCCGCGTAAACACGGCGGCAATTATGGAAGAATAGTTTCTACTTTCAATTAATGTTTATAAAAATCCACTGTCACATTGATTTATATGAAAATAATTCAAATTATTAAATCTTTCAATTTTGATGTATGCGTTTGAGTCTTGTTATTATTACCACTTTACAACATAGTTGAAAAGTGTTTATAACTTCGTTCATTCTGTCTGTCTGTCTGTCTGTCTGTCCGTTAGCACGATAACTGCCGTAAAAATGACTTTATCAAAATGAAATTTGTGCATGCTGTTCAGGCGGTCTCTGGGACCTGTAGGAATATAAATGAATAACATCACTCAGTTCGTTTTGGATTGAACCCGGGTTGAAAAAATGAAATACATTGAACCCTATGGGACCTAATTTTTCAAGCATTTTTTAAGCAAATTTAAAATTCACAAATTGCTTCGAAAGTTTTAGGAAATATTCAAATTATCACATAAAATATATAAAAAAAAATTCAGCAAAATATATTCAGTAGTTTTTAAATAAAAATTAAATAATAATTACACCCTTTATATGAAGAGATCACGTTACCATTATATGAAGTAATCGCGTGACCCACTTCAACATAAAATATGGCATCCATCGTGTTGTTGTTGAGACCCAGACCGTCCGACCTACCAGAAAGGTGTAAGGTAACTGTTTGGACGGCCGGGAAGTGCCACCCAATTTAGACCGGAAACCAGTGGGGGAGGTGTCCACAGGGACCGTACCCTCCTTTCCCTACCACCAACCTCTCGGAAGGACTTACGGACCCACATGTTTAACGTGATCGTACTCCGCATGAACACGGCGGCAGTTGTGGCAGCGTGCAAATCCAGGGCACGAACTACCGGGCTACCGCACCCGAAATGTGCCAACAGCACGCGGTGTTCCTAGGTGGCCACCCACCCAAGTACTAACCGCGCCCGATGCTGCCTGACTTCGGTGATCTAACGAGAGCCGGTGCTTTTAGCAAGGTGCGGCCGTTGGCACCGGCATCCACCTTGTGTCGAAATCGTGATTTTTAAAGTTATTTTTAATTCATATTTAGTGTTGTATCCGTCTTAAAACCGATTTTTTTTTTGCATAAATGCTGTGCATCTACATACTAAAACAACGCAATTACAATATATTTGAGTTGTTTAAATGATCATCAAACATTGATTATTTCTACAACGAAGCCTAATTTTCACTTATGGAGAATGCTAATGCCAAAAGATATAGTATGAGTTGTATAAGAATTGCTGCAGTTCTTGAACGCAAAATTATTTAGCTCATGGAGTCTGCAATATAGCTGATATGAATGAAACTTTCATTGATTTTACACAGAGAACCAAAAGAAAGGTTTTTTCAATGAAGTTTTAAGCATACAGTTAAATTACTTGTACCTCCATGGTTTCAAGTTTTTAAATAAAATAAATTATTATAGTATTGTGATGAATGAAAGGAATAGGAGAATGTTTATGAATGAAATGCTGCTTTTATATAGCGGAGATTTATATTTCGATGACGTTATTTGAATAAAGTTCATTTGTTTTCGATGAAGTTTTCAAATATAATAAATTATTGTAGTGTTTTGATAATTTTAAAAATATTACCGAGGAATGTATCGCATTTTAGAGATGTTTAAACCAGACAATTTATATTTTAATGCCGTTATTTGAATGATGTTCATTTTTTTCGATGAAGTTTAAAGTTTTCAAATATAATAAATTAATGTAGTATTGTGATAATTTTTAAAATATTACCGATGAATGCATCGCATTTTAGAGATGTTTATATAAAATTGCATTAAGTTGGAAAGTATTTCATAAGCAATGCTTTAAGTATGATTCATCTTTCTTGTTATTTATTGTAACGATTTGAGACACTTCTGATTTCTTTTCAATTTCTTGATCTGAAAACATAAATATGACAAACGATATTTACAGCGATATTAAGAAACAAGTGCAATGGCGCCATCTACTAGAATCTAGGGAAACTATCTCATTATCATAAAGTTTCAACTATGTTTGACCGTCTGGAAAAAAAAAAAACTTCAAACACAATTCTGACAAGGAAGGTCTCCTGACCGATCCCCACCGATTTTAATGAAAAAATTACTGTGAATAGTATTGGCCTGTCACAACACATTGTGCAAGTACCAGCGGCCCTATAGCAATAGAAACGACACAATAAATTATTGAAAATTGGTTCTGGGTTACCAGAATCTACACGTTATCCCGATTTGGCGATTATTCATTATGATTACTGTTTTGACAATCGTGAAAGCTGAAAACCTCTGAAGATGTAATATTATAAAAATTCGGTTAATGCCTAGATTCTGGGCATATGAGCGTCGCATTTGTAAGTAAAACACCACTGGAAGATTCGACAAAAAAACATATTCTCTCATAAAAATTCGGAAGGTTCGACTGATCAGACTGCACAGAGTTTTGAGTGGTGTTCACCAGATATAACGTTACTGCGAAGCAAGATCTTTAGAAAGTCCCGCTTTATCCCCTCTTGGGCACTTCTCCCAGCAGGAGGAAAGCCATTGTGCAGTTTTTAACAAAATCAATCGTAATACTAAACAGTGAACACTAACAAGACAGTACGTACTAATGCAACTCATCAGCCTTTGAAGTCTCATTTTTATAAATTTGTCATAAATTAATCTGTAGGACAAATCCAATCTGGTGGCACTACGACCTAAATTAATGTAACGTTAACAGGCTTATTATTTTATGGAATAAATGTATTGCAAAGGTGAGGAATAGTAAAACAATGTTCGAAATAGAAATATGTGCAACACCATCTACATTTTGCAAACCTTTGGAAAGAACTATTGGTCAAAGAGCAATGAAAAGAATCTGATGTATGAAAAACAAAATCAACCGGATTTTGAAAATGTTCTGGGTGTGAATCTGTGTATCTACAGGAATACCAAGAATATTTCCACATATCAATAAAACGTCGAGAAGAAAACTGATTGTGCGTAATCGCTTGCAATTTTAAAATATTGTCTCTTTTGTATAAATGAATGTTGATTTGCTTAATCATAACCACATCTGAAAATTTTCTCACGAAGTTCTTCCATAATCGAAACCCGTTCTTATCTAGGGGTTGAATGAGAGCTGTAGTTTTAGGAGGAATGTTAAGTAAATGCATATCAGATGGAATACAATTATTAATTAAATCTTGGTTTCTAAATGCATACCAAGAATTTACCAAAAGTACTGTTTCCTGTGGAGTAATTTTGAAAAAAAATTCCGTCAACCACGTACGCAACTCTTGCGATCCCATTTTACCTGATTCGGTAGCAATTGTATAAATATTGCTTGCTTGAAGCATGTTCCTTTCCACATTGATACCAAACTTTCCCGTTGGTTCAGGTTATATAATGAGTAGTAGAGATAACAGATTGCCACTTTTACTAATTATGGGCATTATTGTGTAGGTGTGTAGGAATGGGTTGTGGAATGTATAGATTGGACAACATTTTTAATTTGTTTTTCTCCTGAAAATGCGAGTGTTCGCCAGAATATGTTTCCTTATTGAAGCCCGATTGATCGGCGTTGGAAACCTGATGATCGCTAAAATGCGAATGTTTGACAAAAGTAGTAACATCGTTTACGAAAGCTTGTGCACAGTTTTTTATATCCATCTGTTCGACAGTTTCCCGAGACGACACAATTTTTGTTATTTTTCTGCTGACAATACGGTACTTTTTCTTAAATGTGGTTAGCCATTTTCGCGATGCCGAGAATTTCATTCCTAAATCAATGGCTTTAGAAGAAGCCCAATGCTGTAAATCACAATCATGTACAACGATGCATTTTTGTCTTGTTTCCTGGAATTATTAGTATACAAAATCTTGAATGGCTTTTAATTTGTGTCCGCGATCACCCAAATTTCCAATTTGTTTTTACCAATTTTTTAACTGGCGAAGGTTTTTTACTAATTAAAAGCGATGTTGTACAGATCGTAGACGGCGACATGATCGTTTACTTGTATATCTTCAATATTTCACTGCAGCTTCCTTGTATTCAAAACTTATCTTCGGCATCTGTACATCACCTTCATCAGAACCGAAATTAGCATCAGCACTAATATATTCAGGATAGCTTTCGTCGTCAAGCTCGTATTCAGGGGATTCTTCCTCAATCTCCGCACTTTGCATAGAAGTTACATATTCATGTCTGACTTCATTGATTCTGTTTTTCAGAGCTCTTTCTTCTTGGGTGAAAGGAATTATTTGAAAATTATTTTGAGTATATTCCAGACGAATCATCCTTATTACGTTACATACGTTGATGCTAGTCATTTCGAATTAACGGAGTTCAAAATTTCGAAAAAAAAAATAAACAACAATGCGAAATTGCAAATGTAAAAAAATATTCAATAGTTTACACACACTGTTCTATCAGCCTTTGATAGTGTAAAAAAATCATGCAACAAGCTTGCATTCAAACAGAAAGTAAAGAAACTATAAAAATGTCGCTGGAAATACGAAATGTGCAGTACTACCGAACAGTAAGCGAATCGAAGAGCAAATCAAACGAGCCGATGCACTGTGTCCGTACTGTATTCGAGGAATATGACGTATACTGTACGTCAACGTTGGCGCTGACTTATAAAGTAGGGTTACATTTGGCGATGAAAACAGCTTTTTTAATATTTTATTCTGTCGTTCCTATTGCTATAGGGTCTTTAGTACTTACACAATGTGTTGTGACAGACCAATACTATTCACAGTAAATTTTTCATTAAAATCAGTGGGGGTCGGTCAGGAGACCTTCCTTGTGAGAATCGACATCTTTGACAAACATTCACTGATTGCTTGTAGACACCTTTAGATATCGCCACATGGAATAATACATCGCCAAATGAACGAAACCGTCTCCACATTGATAAAATGACACGAAATTAATATAAATGACACCTAATTGACGGAAATTCAATGCTTAGATTAATTTCCTTTATAATCTATGTTGCTTTATGGGAATTTTCAATTTTTCATCTTAATAACTCATTTCTCCATCCGTCCGCCCATAACGCTTCGGTGAAAAATTTGGCGACGAATTTGGCGGGATATCACGAACTTCTCGAGTTCTTTTAATGCTGCAAAATTGACAGAAATATCGCCAAATTGATATATAGGACTTTAAATGTCGCCACATGTAATAATATATCGCCAAATGAACGAAACCGTCTCCACATTGATAAAATGACACGAAATTAATATAAATGACATCTAATTGACGGAAATTCAATGCTTAGATTAATTTCCTTTATAATCTATGTTGCTTTATGGGAATTTTCAATTTTTCATCTTAATAACTCATTTCTCCATCCGTCCGCCCATAACGCTTTGGTATAAAATTTGGCGACGAATTTGGCGGAATGTCACGAACTTCTCGAGTTCTTTTAATGCTGCAAAATTGACAAAAATATCGCCAAATTGATATATAGGACTCTAAATGAATGAAACTAATTGTGCTTTATAAGAATATAATACGTATTTTAATAATGTATCAGTAGAATTTGTCTGTCAGTTCCGTATCAGGAAAAGACGTTGTTCCAAATAATCACAATTATAACATGTTACCTGGTTGTAAAATTTGATAAAAAAAAGAACAGTATTAAAATGGATTCTGGTATGTGAAAGTTGATGTTGAATCACACTCCAATTTAATTTTACATACGGTTATCTAACACATTCTTATATTAGAATTATAAAGTATCAAATCAGGTTTTACCGCCGAAATCACACGTTCTAAAATTTTTCTAGAAAAACAGTAAGTCCTTAAAAGCTGTGGAATATAAGTTATGGAAAAAAATTAAGAAACAAGTCCATTTGTCAAACCTTTGGGATCAATAGGCTGAGTACCAAGAATTGTATAATTACTTTCGCTTCGCACAGTATCTGAAAATCTGAAATTATTGCATTTGAAATAATATTTAATGAAAATCAAATAAAATGTTCAACATCTTCACGAATAGGATTTCCATTTGTGTAATAACATTTATTCGTGATGTAGAAATTTGTTTTCAAGTTCAATAATCACGTGCGGATATGTGGTGTAAGGTTAATACAAATAGTTTCTTTCACAAAGCTTCTTTTGTTCTGATATAATAACATTGATATTTCGTAACTGTTTGTTTTCGATGTAACATGGGGAAATGGGAAAATATATTCTTGTATAGGTACATACAAACTAAGAAAATGTTTTCCTTTTTTACTTTCCGCAATCATATTTGCGTTTTTTTTTTTTTAATTACTCAGCTTTTAGTTTTCAGTGTAACATGATAAAAATATATCCGTGTACAGTTATATATAAAAGTTGGGAAAGTACTTTTCTTGTAAGGGTTATATTTTGGGACTTTTATTTTTATTTATTTTATATAAAATGGATTCTGAAGTATTTGAAAACGTATTATTTCATTTTATTTTATTTTTGTCGTGAGAAAATAGTATTGTTATACATAAACTGGAGAATTTTTTCCCGTAGTCATATTTTTGTTTTTTAAATAGATTTTATAATATGGGTAATGCTTTAAGAGCTTATTTATTTTGTTTTAAGAAAATAATAGTTTCGTATTTCTTAACTGCAGTGTCGGATTTAACCGTATTGACATTGGGAGCACAGAAAATTTTGCCGCCCAAACATTTATTTGTATTCCACTGTTTATATCCGATTCTTTGTGCGTACCCTATATTATACTGTAATTTTGATTGATAAAACTAAAAATGTATTGAATTTAGTTTTACATTCTAAAAACAAATCGTTACAAACTCGCAATAATACAGTAATATTTTACCATTTTAATGATATTCTAATTCGCTGTGTCTAAATGCAGTGTTTTAATCATCGTGTAAAACTTGATCTGGGAAATAATCATATTCCAGAGCATCTGTATTGGCAATGATGTGAATGGTGCTAGACATCGTTACACTGCAATACTTCTTCCAATGCTTTTAATTGAAATACTGATGAAATGTACATATTTTTTCTTTCTTTTCAACATCACGTTTTTTGGTGCTTGGCTATGGGATTTTGCCTGCCCTAGAAAATCTGCCGCAGGAAGTTCGTGCTTCTTCTGCTTCTAAGGAAATATGGCACTGATTATCTTCGAAGTTAAATGGGCAAAACAGATTCTTGTTATATTACACACAAATCGAGTAGTTTTATTTTCCATCTTCAAAATTTGGAAGGTTTTTTGGAGACAAATTATGTTTTCAAATGTAGGTGGAGTTTTGAAAGCTTATCCTTTTTTATTCTGATAAAATAATATTATTTTATTACCTGACTGTACGCTTGCGGAATAACGTGGGAAATTAAATCCTGTACAGTTAAACAAAAAGTAGGAAAATAGTTTTCCTTTTGTTTCATACGTTTGAGTTTTTTTTTTAACAAAATGGCTTCTTTTATATAAGCAGTGCTTTGAGAGCTTATCTCCTTCTGTTCTGAAAAACAATATCCTCTTATTTCTGTTTGTTATGGAATAGGAATTATGTGAATCATGAGTAATGGGAAAAATAGATTCCAGCACAATTAATTGTACACAAACTCGTGAAATAATTTTCCTTTACTTTATAATACTTTGTTTTTTTCCTTTATTAAATAAATGGCTTCTATTGGTAGTACCATGAGATCTTATATCCCTTTGTTTTGGAAAAATAACATTCTCTTTATGATTCAGTGGTAGTAAAATGTGTTGCAGGTTGTAAAATTAGCAAAACGACAGAATGACACCAAACTTTAGACAAGAAGAATCCAATTTTTATTATGGGGCAGACGTTCATTTATAGTCAAGGAAATTAATGATGACTTTACAACACATGAGTTTCGTGGACTCAGTCAAGTCCACGGGGCTATAGGAGATTCTCCAATGGAAGCATGGTCGGCTCCTCACAGCCCTGTGAGCCAATGGGCAAACAGGTGACGGCGAATCAATGGGAACCAGGGGGTTACTCACAGACTACCCCCGTGCATTAGAATTAAGATAGTTAGTTGAATTGAAAATGTGAAGAGTGCATATGAATAGTAAATGTGAAGTACAGTCAGTACAATTGAGCTTTGGGTACAGTTCAACCAGAGTTCAATTGAAAATGTCGACCAGTGCAGTGCAGTTTTGAAATTATTGTGCAGACTGAAGTCCTGTTTAAAAGTCAGTTCAGTTATGAGTCGAGTGAAGGGAAGTTGAATTGAACTTTCCAATAAATCTGGACAAAGAATCCACGTCAAATGCGGTGCACAAAAAGTGAACAAGGTAACATTTTTTATACGTATATTATACTTGAGAAAATAATATAAGTCTGACTATAAGTCAGTAGACATGTCCATTGTATCATACCAGCCGTATTTAAGCAGAATACGATGCAATATATTGGCAACTGATGATTTTTAGATATAGAATAATAATGGTGAATTTAATCTTGTGAGAGTTTAATATAAATAATATTTAAAAAAAATAATTTAACCGATAATTTATCTTCATTGTGCTAAATGTGAAGTAATGATATTAATCTATTTATTTTCAGATAAAACCGGTCAACACACAAAATAATTGGTGGGTTATCATAACGGAAATGAACTATTTAAATTCACGATCACTTTACAAGACCACCACTCTAATAAAAATTATCACCACGCTCCTATTTTCTAATAGTTTGTTTTTGGAGAAAACAAGGAAAAAATTATTCTTTCACAGTATACAAAAACTGGGGAAATATTTTCCTTTCCGAAGTTGGATTTAGTTTTACCTTTTAAACAACTAAATGGTTTCTTTAATATATGTAATATTCTCTTCTTAATTTATGGTGCGAATTTTGCTTGCATCAAATTTCAGAAAAATTGTTTGTAATTAAGACGAGGTGTCTGTTGAGTGCTGACATAGTATGGACTAACTAAGGCAGATTCAATTTCAGCAAAAAAATTAAAACCATAGTCACTATGCTTCTTCCCATCAATAGCTGTTTAAATATGCCACATCAGCAAATGTTATTAAACATTAATTGCACTTTTGAGGAGTTATCTTCAGACGTATGTCTACATAAGGGATTTTTCAAAATAACTTGAGCAATTTTAATCCAACCACTTTCATGAAATCTAATGATATCAATATTTGAACTATTCGCCCACACTCAAACTAATTTGCCTCTACTTTAGTAGTTTTCGGTTTTGAAATGAATTATTTCAAAAGAGTTGCACCGAATATTATAAATTGAATGCGTATTTAAATCTAGCAACGAATTCCTGTGGTTGTTCGAAATTTAAAATGCAAAAGTCTGATTAAAATTACACCAAAACATAGAGAGAATTCTGGAAAACAAATTAACGCCTTTAGGTTTTCAAATTACACTATAGATGACGCTATTATTGACGCAGGTTTACTGGGCATATCCCTGTGGTACGGACCTGCTGGGTTTATTTGATTACTTCGTCAATAACGTATACGATATTACAAATTTGAAAGAGCTCACCATGCCCCTTTTTCCAGGGCAAATCTTGGACTTCGAATCAGGACCCAGGCAGTTTCTTGTCTTTGAAACCGGTCAACACTGTGTTTTTGTGCTGTATGTTGAAGTTAACGAAGTTATTTTAGTTTCATCAGATTAGTAATAATTTGAGACCTTTTAGTTTTTAATTTTTAATAACACATATTTTTAGTTTTAGCAACTTGCAATAGATGGCGGTACCAGTTAAACATTGTCACTCTATTGAAATGTGAGATAGAGCCGAATTGTGACTGTTAAATTCATAACTTCATAATTCGAACTTTAATAAAATTTCGTCGAGAAGTACTTTTTTCAGGATTTAACGTACCCCCATACCGAATTCCATAGCTGTATAACAATGATTTTAGTTACAGACAACACAACCAGACATACATTTTGTTTTATTATTATAGATGATATTGAACTTACATTATTCGTTAATTTCTTTTTATCTTTTGCAACTTGGAGCACTTTCAATGATGTCAAACTGCTAGAGATTTTAAAAATTGTTTTATCATTTTGAAAATGGTTTTGTCTTGAATAGTTGAGAGTTATGCATCCGTTTTTAATTAAAAAGTTATATGCACTAATTAACTTATTATAACATTTTTTATTTGATTTGTTTCAATTTATTTTTCAATTTGGAAAATGTAATATATTTTCATTTTAGTTTATATCGAAATATCCAAATGACAAATTTACTGAAATTCGAATTGCAATGAAATAGAAATGCAATACTTACTGCGACTAACAGAAGTTAAGTTTTTTGTCCGTAATACAATTGAAGGAATAAACATTATGTTTCAATTTTCTCGTAACCGAAAGAATATTTATTTTCTCGAATGAATATTTACTTTTTCTACTTTATATAAATACAATTTTAAACATTGCTAGGTATTCGTATGACTCAATAAATATTTAAAAAATCTGATGTGGGCAGCATATGACTTTCCTTATATAATGCAATGAATTTACTACTTTTACAGCAAAAAAATAGGTTATTTTTATAGTAGATACTTATATTCGTTCCAAGATATTGAATTTTCGTTAATTAGTCTTCATTTTCATTAATTTAGCTTCATTCTGATCAATTTGGCAAGATTTTCGTTAATTTGGCAACATTTCAAAAAATCGCCAAGTTGGCGCATTCCGCCAAATTCGTCGCCAAAATCTCGCCAAGCGTTATGGATGTAGAAATAAGTTATTCTTATAGCAGATAAATGGCTATTGGCGTTCAAATACAAATGTATTACTCAAAGTATCTTTTCTTATGAATGGAACGAGAGCTAGATCCACGAAAATGATGTCACCAAATTTATCGTATGATATTGCATATGAAAAGTGAACATGTTTCTCAGCAGTTAATATATATTTCTTAATTTATGGGATTGTTTTATAAATTTATTTGAAAGATTTGCAATATCTCAAGAACGGTTCATGCTAGCGTTCTAAAGTTTATGCCAATCGTTTTCTAAGGAAAAATGACATCAGCAATGTCTATTTGCGTAACTTTATTAAAGGTTTTGAGTTTGTGATGATTTTTTCAATATGTCACTCGAAAATTTAGGGAGGTTCAGAACATTCGATTAGGTATAAAAACAATAGGCTTCCAGTATTCACGAATTGTGATTTTTGTACCAAATTTCATTCGAATAGCTCCATTCTTTCGTGGGATATCGTCTCCACAGACTCACTGACACACCCACACACATACTTTCACACACACACACACAGACATCACCTCAAAAATGTTTTATTCATGATCAGGGAGGCTTGAAACGTACTCTCCCTTCCAAAACTCGAATTCGAATTTTAGACCACATCACAATACTTTCTTTATACATTATGTATATAAGGAAAGTAATATAAATGTATCACAACGGTAAATTTCATAAAAAAAATTGGTTGCCTTTACCTTCAGACGTATATCTACACAACGGTTTGTGCCAAACTCGAGCTATTTCAATCCCACCACTTTCATCAAATACCATCTCTATAATAATAAACTCGTTCTAAAAGTTCACCAAAATCGGTTAGTTATCACCAGTTTATTGTCTTGGTACTGTAAGCACGTTACGCGTAATTGTTTACAGGGGAAATATTTACCCCCTCTTGTTTCCCATGATAATAATTATAAATTTTATATTAGTAGTACGAAAAAGATTGGTATTTGGTTATCTGAATATGATCGTGATATTAAAGAAAAATAGTTCCTTGAATCAGTTTTTTGAAACCTTTCAAAACTTTTGAGTTTTGCTCGGCTGCTAATACTGGACCCCATAAAGTTATCTACGTAGTACCTAAACTGTCTACGTACCTAAACAATTTACCTGAACGTGGACATGCCAATCAGGCTTCTTCATTTCCATTTTGTATATTTATATTTTAATTTTCTTCTACTATATTTATTTTATTTAAGTTCAATTTCACAATTTATATGGCTTTTGCCGATCGGCAATTCACATTTAGTTTGTAAGCTGGCTATGTATAAAATTCCAATATGCTTGTACTCTATCATATGCCTCTAATGAAAGGCTCTTTACGTCAGAAGGAGCTCAGACACACTATTGTATTATTAATTACTTTTAATGTTATTAAATACTTGTTTCATTCAGATTTTCTCAAAATAAATTAATACAAAACCTTCTATTTGAACTGTAATACTCTATTCCCAAGAATTTTTTTTTTATTTCAGCTAGTTGCTTCAACATGCGTCAAGTGGCCAAATATAAAAGGATAATATTTTAACACTGCATATTTAATGTAATTACAGTGTGCCAAATAATTAAGTCTTTATTTTATATGGTGTTTTATACGATGATAGAGATAAATGCACACAACGAAAGGTGATATGATTTTGAGTATGCGAAGAAAATCTTGTGTTGCAAACAACATATGTTTTACACAAATGTAAATCATAACAATGACTAAATTTCTACTAGTCCCAAGACATTTTTTTTATTTCAGCTAGTTGCTTTAACATACGTTAAGTGGTCAAATATAAAAGGATAATATTTTAACACTGCATATTTAATGTAACTACAGTGTGCCGAATAATTACGTCTTTATTTTATACGGTGTTTTATATGATGATACTGAGATAAATGCACACAACGAAAGATGATATGATTTTGAGTATGTGAAGAATATCTTGTGTTGCAAACAACATATGTTTTGCGCAAATGTAAATCATAACAATGACTAAATTTCCCAGACATTGTTCAGATTTTGTTGTGGGAAATCTTGTAACGAATATCAATAATCAAACCAAATCTCATCTCTTGCAATCTATTGGTCACGTTGATTTATTAGGACCCCTATTCAATTATCGAACAACGCTGCACCCTTGTTGGAGTGCAGCTTTCCATTCAACTAGATGTTTGAAATGATACCATTGTCGGCTTTAATATAAAATTGAACAATTCATGATAAAACTTTAGATAAAGTTTTATTAGTGACTAAGTATCTTGTAAAACCTTCTCAAGAGTTCATCAGCTTTTTTTGTGCTTTGTCAAAGGCGTTGTGTATAAAGCTACTGGTTAAGTCAGCGTTATTTCACGTTGGAATCTTGCTTTAATTCTATCTACCATGACCAAGTGATTTGGGTGTTTCGTTTCCTTTTAATTATTTTATCAAACGTTATGAAAATGATCAGTTAAAACAAATATTGACGTGTTAAATACATTAAATATATATATTTATGGTATTTATTGTTTGCTTATTCTATTGTATAAATACATTATGTTACTAATAAATTTCACGTTTGAGATTTTTAAGTAAAAGTGTGTGTGATGAAGTTGTAAAACTTTTCGAACGCATTCCAAGAACAGGGGCAAAATGGCAAGTGTAACACAATATTTGTATTACATGTTACATTCCAATTACGGATGCCAACCTAGCCATTTCGAAATTCCAATTGCGGATGCCAACCTAGTTAATGAGCTATTTAAATGCTGCGGAGGGAGCCAATGGCAATACAAACATAAATAAGCAGCGCATCCCCTTCTTCACTTCAACGAATCAACAACAACACTACAATGTGAAAAGAAAAAGCTTGGCGAGAATGTTCTAGAACTTTCCACAGATGCAATTTCGACAGCGTCCTAGACGCACCTGAAGTTTTTGGTAGTCGTCTTAAAACTTTCGAACGAGTCAGCATCATGTTTTTGGTTTTTGTGAAAAAGTGTCTGTAGATTGTGAGCAATAGAATGGTAGCCTGCGCAAGTACGCGAAGTGCAACGATTTTCCCACATCATTGAGATGGCACGAATATGCACGTAACAAAGAGTAAAGGTAACCAACTTTCAATTGTCACTATTAGCACGGAAGGCACACCTTTAACGATTATTAAAATAATTGACTACCAGTTCATATGAGTAGACCATATGAACGAGTTCGTAATATTGAACTATAAGAACTATTCTTTATCGATTGTTTAAAGGAAACTGTTTTTAAGAAATCTAAATCAAAGATATTATGTGTGTAAATATATATATAGCTATTAATGTAATATTGTCAGTATTATGTGTCTTCTAGTAATTGATTTAATTATAGCATAGTTACTCCAGATATAATAGATATCTATTAAGTAAAATATTAAATAAATTGAGCAATTAAGCATGTGTGTTTCTTTATGTTTTGTGTGTTCGTAGTCCGAGCTTGAGAACCGGGAGCTTACATGCTCCACCCTTAGTGGCGGCATCATAGGTAAGTCCTATACTGGTAAATTTTGATAAGGACAATTTTACCTTATGACATGATGTCCCGCGCGAATTGGTGCCGTATGTGGTCAAGCTCGGAGAGAATTAATTTTCATAAGAGAAAGTAAAAAATATAAGTAAAAGGCAAAATTAAATTTAATAATGAGTTTGAATATAATATCAAATTTAATAATGAGTTTGAATATAAAACTGAATTTAATAATAAGCGGAATGTAATATTGAATTTAACAATGAATTTAATAATGAGATATAACTCAGTAGAATGATAAGAAAATGCATGAAAATGATAATTTAAATATGTATTATATGATTGTATATATATGTATGTATTAGCATAAATATTTAATATAGAGTTAGAATTGTATAACAGTGTAGTAAATCATGGCGCCGAATAAAACTAGGCAAACAAATAAAAGAGCGAGGCAAGATCCGCCGATGAATGTAAATAGCAGTATAACAGATAATTCGGCTGTAGCAAATAACGCGATCCAGATACAGATGCCCGCAAATCAAGCGCAGCAAAATACATCGTTACCAATTATGCAGATGTTGCCATCATTTGATGGACAAAAAGAAAATAATGTCAATTTCTTTATCATACAATTTAAGGAAATAGCGGATTTAACATCATGGTCCGAACAAGAGAAAATCATAATTGTCAAATCAAGATTAAAGGGAAAGGCTCAGCAATTTCTAGCAGAAAATATTGCTCTGCAAAAGGAAAAATCATATGAAAAATTCATGGAGTTATTAAAAAACAAATTTGAAAGGAAACAAACATTAGTGCAAAAACACAACAATTTTAACAATCTGAAACATTTACCAAATATGACAATTAAGGAGCTTGCACAAGAAATCGAAAACCAGGCGATAATTTTTCTAGAAGTAGATGAAACAATGGACGCAAATGTAAAAAAATTACAGAGAAAATTAAACTCACCAAATTTTTACAGATAGTCAGAGAAGATTTAAGAACAGAATTAAAAAAAAATGACCCGAAAACCTTTGACTAAGCAGTGAAAATAGCTGAGGTGATAGAATCCGCATTGGAGGAAGATAGTGATTGTATAAATAGTATTGAAATAGAAAATAAAATAATTGAGAATGTAGAAATAAATCATGTAAAAACTGAAAATAATGCAGAAAAGCCGCCACAGAAATTCTGTATAGCGTGCGGTCGCAACAATCACTGGATGTCAGAATGTTTTACGCTGCAAAAAGTACAAAATAATTTAAAAAGGGCATTCACAAATGAAAACAGCAGTCAAGAAACTACCAATTTTCAACAAAGACCCACTATTCAAAATAGTTATGCACACTATAGTAGGGCGAATTTCAGAAGAGGTAATTTCATAAATAACCGGGGAATACGGCGGCGTGCAGGAAATACCAACAGACAATTTCAAAGTAATAACAGAAGATCATATCAGAATAATGGACCACATTATGTGAGCAATAATAGGCAATATCAGAATAATGAATATTTAAACTAAGAAAGGGACCTCGAAATAAAAGACATATAGAAAGTTATAAGGCATCAAATAAGGATTCGAGATCCCATAAAATTGCAAATAAAATTGATAACGATGCACAAAATCCAAATGAACATTTACTTAATTCAACATATGGACAGAGTGACGCATTGCCAATGATTAACATAAATTTAGAGAACATAAAAACAGTGGCTCTCATAGATAGTGGCGCAAGTGTCAGTTTATTATCAGATCAAATATTTCAAAAAATCAAAAATAAAATTAAAATTAACTATTTATCTAGACAAGTAAAAATACAGACTATGACCAAAGAAAACATTCAATTTTCAAAATGTATCAGCTTTAGCTTTAAAATTGAAAACAAAAGATGCAAAAATTCTTTTTTCATAACTAAACAATTAAATAACACCCCGTATGAAATTATTTTAGGATTTGACTTTCTCAAAAATCATCATGCCATAATTGACACAAATAAATTAATATTAAAGTTTGTCAAAGAATCCATATCTATACCATTTCAAGACAAAAATCAGAAAAAAGCACAGCAACCAGAAAATAATAATACAAGAGTTGAACATATTCAATGCTTAAATGCAAGCTTAGCGCATAAAATTAAATTACTACCTCAAGAAACAAAATCAATAAAATCAAAATTAAATGAGAACCATTTTGAGGATAAGGAGGTATTGTTAAATTTTACAAATTCATTAAAAGATTTACACGCTGAGCATTCTTTACATTATGTAAATAATAGAAAATTTATTTCTACTCTTTTAACAAACAAAACAGAAGAAGAGATTCATCTAAATAAAAATATGATATTTGGTACTGTAACACCGCAGTTTGAAATTTATGAAGAGAAACATGATACTGATAAAATTTTACAGATTAACAATATCGAAAGCTTAAATGATCCACAAAAAATGGAAATTTCAGCGTTACGAAAAGCGGAATTAACACCGCAAGATTTTAAACTAGATCACTTACAAGAAAATGAAAAACATATATTGCTAAAATTACTGTTACAAAATTATGATGTATTTTCAAAATCATACAAAACGCTGGGAATGACGGAAGAAATAGTACCGGAATTTAATTTACTACACCAATACCCAATTCAGTGTAAACCTTATCCCTTGCCAAAAATGTTAAAACCTGTACTAGAAGGTGAAATCAAACAATTGTGTGAAGCTGGAATTATAGAAAAATCTACAAGTAATTATGCGTTCCCATGCTTATTGATAAAGAAGAAAGCCAGTATTAATAGTAATGATGCCAATAAAGAACAAAAATATCGTTTAGCCGTAGATTACAGGCTACTTAATCAGATTACTGAATTACTGCCCGTAAATATTGGTAAAATTAGCGACATTCTGCACAACATCGCAGGCCACAAATTATATACTGTAATTGATTTAAAAGCCGCGTTTTTTCAGATAAAAATCAAACCTGAATATGGGTCGATACTCACATTCGTAACGAAGGAAGCCGCCTATAGCCCTAATAGAATGCCTTTTGGCGCAAAAAACTCATCAGCCTATTTCTCATTACTAATGATGAAATGCTTAGGAGATTTAAAAGATCAGAAAATTGAATTTTATTTAGATGATATTGTAATTGCCGCAAATTCATTCGAGAAAATGTTGGAGAAATTAAAAACGGTATTTTCGAGATTAGCTAAATTTGGTTTAACCATTGACCCTTCAAAATTACAAATGTGTAAAGAGAACATTAAATTTCTAGGATTTAAAATAAGTAAGGAAGGCATAACACCTTCAGATGATAATGTACAGAAAATAACGAAATTCCCTGTGCCAACGACAGTAAAAAAAGTAAAATCATTTTTAGGTTTATGTAATTATTTTAGGCAGATCATACCAAAATTTTCTGAACTATGCAATCCTTTAATTGAGTTAACAAAGAAAGATAAAAAATTTATATGGACGGAGAAATGCGAAGAAGCGTTTGTAACATTGCAAAACGCGATTTTATCGAAACCGGTAGTCAGGGCAGCTGATATGTCAAAGCCGTTCATTTTGTCGACTGATTGTTCAAAAATAGCCGCGTCAGGAATTTTACTTCAATCAGTGAACGGAAATTTTCATCCTATCGAGTATTATAGCAGGAAACTTTCAGACAGTGAAAAGAAATATCCGAGCATGAAGCTAGAACTGTTAGCAATTCACGACGCTATAATACATTTCAAAGATTTTTTATGTGGTACGCATTTTACGGTATTTACTGATTCTAAAGCTTTAACGCACTACATACACTTAGAAAATCAAAATTCTGATTTAATCGCAAGATGGTTATTAAATTTACAACAATATTCATTTGACATCAAATACATTAAAGGACAAGATAATCCCAGTGATTTTATGTCACGCCAATTTTTTTCTGAACAAACTAAGACTAAATTAAGAAATAGCATTATTGCTAATGACAGCGCTATAACAATAGCCAAAATTTTAGAAGAGCAAGCAAAAGATAGAGAGATAAAGAAAATTATTAACGGACTAAATGCAAAATGTAAACAGCCAAAATATGTAAATATATACTATAAAGATGTAAATACGGGTTTAATTATGATAAAGACTGCTAGATATATCAGAAATCCTATGCAAAACGACAGAATTCTAATACCTCACAGTCTAAAATTCGCAGTTATTGAGTTAGCTCATACACCACATTTTGGAGTAGAAAAAACATATCAAATTCTGAATAGAAAGTATTACTGGAAAGGGGCATACAGTGAAGTAAAAAATTTTTGCGCATCATGTGATGCATGTTTATGTTACAAGAATAAGGCTATAAGACCTATGGCATTACAACGTGTCCCACGTCCATGTAAACAAAATCACACGGTGGCATTAGACATTGTAGGGAAGCTACCGAGAAGTAACGGACAGCACGAGTACATCATAACGATGATAGACCATTACTCGAGATTCCTGGAGGCAGTACCCGTGAGAAATATTACAACTGCGAGTGTATTACAGGTCCTAACGAATTGGATTTCACAAAATGGCGTTCCTATGTGGCTGCTGACCGATAATGCTCGGCAACTGAAAAGCGAAGAAATTAAAAAGTTCGCAGAGCAACATGGTATAAAATTGAAATATACTTCAATTTACAAACCCAGCTCAAATGCAATTTTAGAAAGAAGCCACTTGGGAATAAAAAATTCTTTGGCAGCAATGGCTGACCAAACATTTAATTGGCACAAAGTATTGCCATATGTAAAACTATTTCATAATGCGACACCCAGCGCAAATATAGACCACAGTCCCGCTATTTTGTTTCTCACCAGAGATTTGAAATTACCCGGAGAAAATAATCTGGAAATAGCGGACCCTGATGACAGTCCGAATTTAACTAAAACTGAATATGATAATGACGTCAGTGAAGCACTTACTTTAGCGGAAAAAATTAATAGATATACAAAACGAAAACAAATTCAAGCCCAAAGTCGCCAAGAAAGAAATTTTAGAAGAGTTAGACAGCAGAAATTATTAAAAGGCCAAATTGTTTATTTAAAAAACCTCAGACCCACCACAGCATTACAAAAAAAATTTCAAGGGCCATATCGCATCGTAAAGGTGATCCGTAACAATAATTACGCTATCACACCTATGAACGATCCAAATAAAAAATGGATAGTTGTTCACGCGAATAAATTATATAAAGCAGAGCCGCGTAAAAAGTATTTACAAAGTAAACAAACACGGCGAACTGTTGACAGAAGTCAATCGCATGTAAACAAAGAATATAACGCCAATAATCCAAATGATGGGAGTACTAGACGTTATAATCTAAGGACACGCAAAAAATAGTATTCGAAAGCAAAATAATATAAAAAGTAAAAAAAAAAAATTAAAATTGTCTGCTAAATTAAGTGGAAAAATTAAAATATTATAGAGCAGAAATAAATAGTAAGTGTATGCAAATAAATGCAGCACAAGGTGTAGAGCCAGTGAATTCAAAAATAAAATTTGGAAAAGTTTTACAGTATGTGTAATATTATACAATAATGTTAAAATTAATTCAAATGATATTCTGCAAAATAATTTTTTTTAGTATTCTACAATAGTTATTGAAAATTTTAGAAGTTGTTCTGCAATAATTGGTTTTTACGATTCTACAATAAAATTAAATGGAAAGCATTCTACAAGATGTGTAGCAGTCTATAATGATTTTTAAATTAAATTAGATGGTATTATAAAATATATTAGTTTCCTACAATATTTTGAAATTAAATTGGAAAGCATTTTGAAATAATTTTGGTAGTCTACAGTAAATGTAAAAATTAAGTTGGAAGGTAGTCTACAAATAGATATTTTTGGTTAATGTAAAGAAAATGAATATAATTATAATAAGAGAAAATTTATGTAGATAGAGCAACTTTCAAAATTAAGTGATAAATAAGTAAATAGACAACAAGTGTGTTACAAATAGCATAGTGCCACAATATGTGCAAAACATAGGGCAGTTATAAAATAAAATAAATATGAGGATAATATTTTTATAAAATAAATATGAGGATAATATTTTTTATAAAACAAATATGAGGATAATATTTGTGTAAAATAAATATGAGGATTTTGTAAATATGAGGATAAAACAAAAATATAGGTAATAAATAAACATTTATGTATAGATACATAACTTATATATAGAGCAATAAATATCAGAAAAAATATGTAGAAGTGATAAATAATACATACAATACCCCTCAATGTTCTAAAATAAAATAAACTAAGGTGTTAGAAGAAAGAAGGAGAGAGATAATTAAATGTCACTTACTTGCAATTTGTCGTGCTTGAAAACGAAAGGTGGTAACAGTCAGAGTGGGCATCAAAAATACAAGTCTTCCAATGAAAGATGCTTAAAATCAACGTAGACATTCCAATGATATTCTTCCCGATATCGTTTCTTTTTTCTTTTTTTCTCTTTCATTTTTCTTGTACGGGTCTTGAAAAAATAGTATAACATAATTAATAAAATGCAAAATAAAGTCATGGAACATGGTAAATGCAAGTACAGGATATTCAAAATCATAAAATTATTAATTAATACCTCATAAAAAGCTGACAGAATAAAAGCAAAATCATAAATAAATAAATAAATAAAAGTGTGAAGTCAAAATAAACACTCACAGATGATGTAAGTAATAATTAGTAAATTAATAAATATATATTGCATAAATAGTGTATACAGACCTTTTACAAAAACACGCAATCTGGAAAACAAAATAAAAATTAATTACATAAGTGGATTAATAAACTTGAAGAAATAAGAGTAGTGTCCCATCCTTCACAGTCAGCGTAACAGCTCCATATATGGCCATTGTACGGCGAAAGATAGTCACCTTCAAAGTAAATATCCAGGCTAAAAATAAACATCGGAGAAAATCTCCCCTGCATAGTACGAGAATAATACAAAAAAATTTCTGGTGTAAACATACAAGCAATGTATCAAAATTTAAAATTATAATTGCAGGCAATTATAGTTAGTTAAAAATACCGGCCGGTATATAAAAAATAAAATACATTAGGAAAACACATTGATTTGTATGTAAATGATAAATGATTGAGTATGTTAATAAATTATTGCATTAATTAGACATCACAGTAAATAAAAAAAAAAGAAATAACAGATAAAATCAAATATGAAAGAATTATATTTAAATAAATAAATATGTAAAGTTATGCTGAAACGGGAACATAAAGTCAGTTATATCAATAACATAACAAAAGCATGGTATATTCATAATACTACACATAAAATAATATATCACGCGTTGTTGCAACAAGGGATAAATAAATCCAATAAATTAGAGGTACATGAAATCAAAATAATAATTCAACAGTCAGATCTGTGTTAAGGTCATAAGATAATAATAATAAATAAAAATATATATATCAAATTAAATAGAAATAATAACAACATATGTAAAATAAATATATAATATGATACACATAAAATATAACTGTAAGTAAATTCCTTTAAAGGATACACGTAAAACCTCCCACGTCAATGTTAGCTCGCACATTCATCACCGGAAAGTCAAAAGCCCGCGCTTGACAAGAGGATACCGCCAAGTTACACGATAACGATTAAATCTTTAGCGATACATGCAAAAGGCAGTTAAGATCCCTTTTACGTAAGTTTGCGCTCTGCAAACAATGAAGACACTCATTCAAGGCTCGCCGTGGGGGTCAACAGATTCGCAGTTGCCATAGAAACACGTTGAGGGGAGCAGAGGAAAGCTACGGGTCAAGCGAATTTTTTCTTTTTTTCTTTTCTCCCTTCCTCCCGTGCAATTACTACACACGAAAGGGCAGTCGAAGAGGAAATTTAAAGTGCGTATTGTGAGTTGCACAATATTTTGAAGAGCGAAATGAGTACATTGATATATATTGATGATATATATGTGATATTTTAAAGGCCGAGATGTAATATGATATAAATATGGTGTTCAAAAGAGTCATGATTTATACACACAAAAATATATAATATGTTATTCATTGTAACAAATAAGAAATATATACAGCTAAAAAATTGTCTAAAAAATTATTTACGTCTGTGAAAATGAGAAATCAAGGTAATGAATTGCGTATATTTTAATGTAATGTTGTGAACTTGTATATAAATAGAAATGCAAATAACAATTATGATATAGTCTTCATTTGAAGTGTACAATAGACTGTACTAAGCAACATATTGAAAATATAAATATTGAAGTACCGGAACTTTGAAAGTTAAGTCACAGGATGGTGACTCATTCTTTCGTGCTCATGATAATTCAATGTGACAATAAGGTGTCTTCCGTGCTCATGATAATTCAATGTGACAATAACGTGTCTTCCGTGTTCATGATAATTCCATGTGACAATAAGGTGTCTTCCGTGCTCATGATAATTCCATGTGACAATAAGGTGTCTTCCGTGCTCGTGATAATTCCATGTGACAATATAGTGTGCCTTCCGAACAGTGATAATTTCTTCATGTACAGCAGTATATGTGTTACCAAGTACGATGGTGTATCTTCCGAACAGTGAGTGCCTTCATTTTAGTGACATGTCGGTTGTAATGCACCGATATATGTATGTCAATGTTACAATATAGTGTGTCTTACATGCGGTGATCTGCATTTCTGTGACAGATATATGTGCAGTGGATCAAAGCAACATTTCCACAGTAGCCGCAATGTGTACACATATGTATTCAGTGCAATGTTTACCGTCTGCTGAAATTTTCTCTCTGCAAGGGGGGATATCATGTAACACAATATTTGTATTACATGTTACATTCCAATTACGGATGCCAACCTAGCCATTTCGAAATTCCAATTGCGGATGCCAACCTAGTTAATGAGCTATTTAAATGCTGCGGAGGGAGCCAATGGCAATACAAACATAAATAAGCAGCGCATCCCCTTCTTCACTTCAACGAATCAACAACAACACTACAATGTGAAAAGAAAAAGCTTGGCGAGAATGTTCTAGAACTTTCCACAGATGCAATTTCGACAGCGTCCTAGACGCACCTGAAGTTTTTGGTAGTCGTCTTAAAACTTTCGAACGAGTCAGCATCATGTTTTTGGTTTTTGTGAAAAAGTGTCTGTAGATTGTGAGCAATAGAATGTTAGCCTGCGCAAGTACGCGAAGTGCAACGATTTTCCCACATCATTGAGATGGCACGAATATGCACGTAACAAAGAGTAAAGGTAACCAACTTTCAATTGTCACTATTAGCACGGAAGGCACACCTTTAACGATTATTAAAATAATTGACTACCAGTTCATATGAGTAGACCATATGAACGAGTTCGTAATATTGAACTATAAGAACTATTCTTTATCGATTGTTTAAAGGAAACTGTTTTTAAGAAATCTAAATCAAAGATATTATGTGTGTAAATATATATATAGCTATTAATGTAATATTGTCAGTATTATGTGTCTTCTAGTAATTGATTTAATTATAGCATAGTTACTCCAGATATAATAGATATCTATTAAGTAAAATATTAAATAAATTGAGCAATTAAGCATGTGTGTTTCTTTATGTTTTGTGTGTTCGTAGTCCGAGCTTGAGAACCGGGAGCTTACATGCTCCACCCTTAGTGGCGGCATCATAGGTAAGTCCTATACTGGTAAATTTTGATAAGGACAATTTTACCTTATGACAGCAAGCAATTTTTTATGATGAACAAATATACTGCTGCAACGCATCCTTCGGAATCTTAGACAAAATCTCAAGATACAAGAATGATCCAAATTTATAGATAACTCACATGTAAAGCACTATTGAATGTAAACAGTAACAAGAGGTAATTTATAAGGTTGCAAAACAGTTTCCAGGTACAAAAACGATACAAATATGTACAACAAAAGATAACACACCACTATTTTTTGTTTTCGCATCGTTCATCTTAGAGCAAATTTAAAGATACACATACAATTCGATTAGGAATAAAGTCCTCCATAAATTCATGAGCATATAATTTTCATAGGGGTCGTCTTTATATCTACATGTCTTTATATTTAGTATATTCTAAAATATCTATATCTAACAAACTCAGAAATGATCGTAGACAACACCCGATTTTGACACCATAAGCAAATTCTAGACCCCGAATTAGTCCGAATGTATATTTTCGCGCAGTTCCTATATTTATATCTAGAAATGTTCAATATTCCCAATATTCCGAAGTATGCAATTTTCAGTGGTTAGCTGCATATTGAAAACCGCAATTTGAATGATAAGATTTCATTGATTGACCACAACTGATCAAATAAAGTACATTATTTGCTATTTTACTGAAATACATTACTGATATCTTCTGATATCTCATCTTGTGTTTGAAAATGTAAAACCCCTTTCAAAAATCATCTTAGGTGATTTCTAAATAGTCGAATTAATGAAGAAATTACGTGAATAGTGCAGTCAGCACATCGTAATAACGTTCGAATAAGTCAAAGTAGCCAGATTAGTTCAATGAATAGATATTTTAACGATATCTAACGGTTCTTGGGATATTGTAATAATTATCACACTAAACAGAAAATATGTAAATTAGTCTTTTGACGTAAATCTACGTTTTATAGTAATTGGCATCATATAATTTTATGTTTTGTTATAAATTTTTATATATTTATCAATTTTTTGTAAATATTTTGTTATCATAAATTATCGTTTAATTTTGTGACCAATTTCAACTCACATATATTCTAGGACTATTAATAGTAGAGTAATTAAAAATGCATCATGAGTAGTCTTTATAAAATCTCATTTATAACAATATAAGAGTTTCAACCCACCATCACTTACTTAACCTTTGGATATAGTTGCAGAATTACTTTGATTAGATTACGTCTATATTACACATTTTATGACAAGTTTTTTAACCTTTTCGCGACGGTTGTCACGCCCGCCTGTCGGCGGCGAACTTGCATTCAAGGACGGACGACACGCACTCGTGATGGAGAAAACTTTACCCTAAACGGCGAGTGGCACGTACGCGTGTTTCTATGTGAAACGTTTTTATTTGAATTTATTTGTCTACTAGATGGCGTTAAATATCCGAGGAAATAACTTCAATGTAATTTTCAGATACTTGACCTTGGCATAGGGAGGATCCAATGAATTATTTCTTCATTTGGAGCGTGGAAACATGATTCTGTAAAATAAACACACAGAGCACTTCTCGCAGCATCAGCTATTTTATAATTGAGTTCCGGTTTTCGTTTTGATTTCAGCCTAATGATTTCGTTGGTGAATCATAGGAATATAAGAGAATATTTCTTTTGTTTGGGATTTAGGGGCAGTGGAATTATTTCTTTTATTTCGGATTAAAGAATGGGAGCAACTAAAGTATTTTGTATTCAGATTTGTATGAAAAATATACATCAAATAGAAAATAAATATTTCTTTCATTCCTGCAAAAAAATAGATTTCTGTGTTGAATAGGTGATTTTTAGTGAATTTTTTCGAGGGTTAAGCTTAGCGCAAAAATTTTGCCGTCCTTTGATAACAGTTCGGAAGCGAAGCGTTCCGTCCTTTGGGCCGCGGCAGTTCCGGAATGCAGCCGTCGCGAAAGGGTTAAAAGTGGGTAAAACGAAAATGTCCATTATATTATGTAAAGAGTGAATTAAAGTTAAAAACTTTTTCAAATTAGTCATTTATTTTTCAACTAATATACAACCCTTAAAGCCATTGTGATGATGAATATTTAAAGATGGCAAAATAGTTACAGGGATGAAACATCTGAAATTGTGCATACTCATATAAAAAGTCTTTGTGAATCGATTTCCATCAAAATATGTCTAGATTCCTATTCATACTTTTTTTCGAATATTAATTTCATGATTCATATTTCATACGAAAATTCATTTTAAAAAAATCATGTAATTGTATTTGCGGTGCTTAGTAACGTATTGCAACATATCAGCGTGAGGAGATAATTATTACAGAAGTTCTGATTGGGAAGTAATTTAACATTAGAAGCTCAAAATTTTAAGTCGCAAACGCTTCATCTAGATGACTTGAGATTTTGTATCAGAACCATAATTTTTCACTAGATTCAAAAGATGTTGTAAATATTGGGTGATGCTATTGGAAATTTCGAAGTTTGTGCCCGTTTAAATATAAAGTATGACCTTATAAAAATTTTATGCACACGAATTTGTAGAGGACGTTATTCCTACCTGAATGGCATCCCAAATTTAGATAGACGAAGAAAGGCAACTATAAACTTGTAGAGTATTGTAAATTGAGCACCAATCGTAAATAAAAGTACAGAAGACATATATTTCACACATTAGGGTTATTGGCCGTCCATACAGTTACCTTACACCTTTCTGGTAGGTCGGACGGTCTGGGTCTCAACAACAACAACACATTAGGGTTATTGGCGAATGATAACATAAAAAATTCTGATGTGGGCCGTATGTCAAAAGGTAATTCGTTCTTGCCATTATTTAAGTAAAAGGACTTATCTTTGATGCCGTCACTTAGGGTGGAGTATAAAAACAACTCCGAGGACTCCGGGTTCCTGGGCACTGCAAAAACCCGGAGAAACTCAACACATAGAACACTAAATCACATTTAAATTGGTCAATTCTTTAATTTATTTATTTCTATTAAGCTTGATTAAATCATAAAATACAATAAATAAATATAACTCATATGCCACATATATATCAAATTAAGTAATATTACATAAACACAGCTGTGTGTTAATTTCTAAGAAATCCATTAATATATTCATTCTAGAGGTCTCGTTCCATTATGGATTATTGTTGCTTTCCTTATATACATAATGTATAAGGAAAGTATTGTGACGGGGTTGAAAATTCGATTTCGAGTTTTCGATGGGAGAGCACGTTTCAAGCATCTCTGATCAAAAATAAAACATTTTTGAAGTGATATCTGTGTGTGTGTGTGTATCTCAGTGAGACTGTGGAGACTATATCTCACGAACGAATAGAGCGATTTGAATGAAATTTGGTACGAAAATCATAATTCAAATACTGGAAGCCTCTTGTTTTAAAACGTAATCGAATGTTCAGAACCCCCTAAATTTTCGTGTGAAATTTTGAAAAAAATATCAAAAAATTAAAACCTTTAATAAAGTTACACAAATAGACATTTCTTATGTAATTTTTCCTTAGGAAACGATTGACATAAACATTAGAACGCTAGAATGAACCGTTCTTGAGATATTGCACATTTTTCAAATAAATTTATCAAAAAATCCCATAAATTAAAGAAAAAATATTAACTGTTGAGAAACATGTTCACTTTTCATATGTAATAACATGCGATAAATTTGGTGACATCATTCTCATGGATCTAGCTCGTTCCATTTAAGAGAAAAGGTACTTTGAGTAATACTTTTGTATTTGAACGCCAATAGTATTTTATCTAAGAATAACTTATTTCTCCGTCCATAACGCCTAGCGAAACTTTGGTGATGAATTTGACGGAACGTCGCCAACCTGGCGACTTTTTTAAATGTTGCCAAATAAACGAAAATTTCTCCAAAGGGATAAAAATGACGCTAAATGAATAAAAATGACGACTCATTGTCGGAAATTCAATATCTTGGAAAGACTATAAATATCTACTACAAGAAAAAACTATTTTTGTTTTTACTGTAAAAGTAGTAAATTCATTGCAATATATAAGGAAGTCATGTATTGCCCACATCAGATTTTTATTATTAATTTACAAGTACTCTCTTTGACCTATCTTAACATAGATAAATAAATGGTTACCTCAGTTTGTGAAGACATGGTGAACTCATCAATCACACTTGTATAGATGCATTGGAACACTACGCGTGAAATAACACTGACTGCTGATCCATATTTTTAAACACTTTTCCAGTTATGACATGATCAGAGAACACTATGCTATCATTCAGCATTTATTTTTGCGCATCGTGATGCATCTGCAGAACTTCGTCGCCCTCTTGTAACACAAGGAACGGAGTTCAAGTTTTACTTGTGTTACTGCCTTCTGTTTTAGCTTCGAATCTCTCTGCTTTTTATACTCTCTGTGGGAACACACTTTTTCATTCCCTTGTGATGTTTTACCTCTTGATTTGTTCTTGGTGATGGAGGTGAAGTACGCTGGTTAAATATGTCTGAGTTCAAATTGGTTTTCCTGAATGCATTATCACTTTCCTTATACACATAATGCATAAGGAAAGTATTCTGACGGTGTCGACAATTCGAATTCGAGTTTTTGACGGGAGAGCACGTTTCAAACATCCCTGATCATGAATCGAACATCTTTGAGTTGACGTCTATGTGTGTGTGTGAAAGTATGTGTGTGTGTGTCAGTGAGTCTGTGGAGACGATATCTCACGAACGAATACAGCGATTGGAATGAAATTTGGTACACAAATCACAATCGATGAATACTTGAAGCCTATTGTTTCAAAACACAATCGAATGTTCAGAACCACCCTAAATTTTCGAGTGAAATTTTGAAAAAATCATCAAAAAATCAAAATTCAATATCTTGGAAATAATATAAGAATTTACTATAGGAATAACCAATTTTTCCATCTGTAACGCTTAGCCAAAACTTGGCGATGCATTTTGACAAAATATTGCCAGCATGGAGGCTTTTTAAATGTTGTCAATTCATGAAAATGTCACCAGATTGATAAAACTGCCGTAAGCATTTTCAAGTGATATTTTGAAAAAAATCATCAAAAAATCAATACCTTTAATAAAGTTACGCAAATAGACATTTCTGATGTAATTTTTCCTTAGAAAACGATTGACATAAACTTTAGAATGCTAGCATGGACCGTTCTTGAGATATTGCAAATTTTTCAAATAAATTCATCAAAATATCCCATAAATGAAAAAAAATATTAACACTTAATAAAAGTGTTCACTTTTCATATGTAATATCATGACATCATTTTCGTGGATCTAGCTCGTTTCACTCACGAGAAAAGATACTTTGAGTAATACTTTTGTATTTGAATGCCAATAGTCATTTATTTGCTGTAAGAATAATTTATTTCTCCATCCACGCTTGGCGAGATTTTGGCGACGAATTTGGTGAAATGTCGCCAACTTGGCGACTTGTTTAAATGTTGCTAAATTAACGATAAACTCGCCAAATGAATTTTAAGGCTAAATCAATGAAAATGGCGAATAATTGACAAAAATTCAATATCTTGGAAAGAATATATCTACTATAAGAATAACCTATTGTTTTTATTGTTAAAGTAGTAAATTCATTGCATTATATAAGGAAAGTCATGTGTTTCCCACATCAGATTTTTTACTTATGTGCTGCATTTGAAGCGCTTACAAGCTTGACGGATATTTGTTTCAGAAATGCCAACATGTCGTGTGACACAGTACATGACTTGTCCTTTATAATTCAATTCATTTACTTCTTCCACAGCGAATAAATGATGTATAATAACCACAGATTAATGGTTTTAATGTTGAATAGTACATTTTGCACTTCTCCGGATGACAGCATGTAAAATTTTTTTGAAGTATTCAAATAACTTATACTTCGTGCAACTCTAAATTGACAATTATCAATATTGATAGCATCTGCAATAAGCAGTCCTGATATTAAAATATTTAAAAAGTTAATTCATCCATGTGGCGTCGCTTCTGAAAATTGGCAGAATGTTTGCAATTTTGGCTATACTATTTTCATCTATCTGGGACGACATATCGCAATCAGGCAATATTTTATTAAATGAGTCGTTAAGTTCACCAAAGTTATCCTCAAGCTTTACAGACACATATCGTCAATTTGGCGATACTTTTCTAGATTATTTGCATTTCTTATATGCTAGCCCGTCTTTCTTATATAATCATCATCATTTTCTTATATAATCATCATCATTTTGTCTAAGTGGCATTTAAGGCCTTCAGCTTAGATTTCCAAGCACGACGATAGCGTGCAGCAGCTCTCGCTTCAGTCCAGCTCGCCCATCCCGCCTGGTTTCTCTGAATCTCCACCAACCGTCTCCAAGTTAACTTCGGTCAAACTCTTGTCCGCCTGCCCTCAGGTGCCTAGTCCAGGGAAACAGCGGGTATGCTGTCCAATGGCATTCTCAAAACATGCTCTCCCATTTGCATCTTCGATATTTGATATCACATTCAATGGGCTTTAAATTGGTCCTTTTATATAGGTTCTAATTTGATATTGTGTTAGGCCAAGAAATTCCTAGTATTCTCCTAAGGCACTTGCCCTGCCAGGCCTTTAGTTTGGCACTTTGGGATTTAGTCATTTTCTACGTTTCTGCTCCATATAACAGTACACTCTTCACAAAGGCATTAAACAAATTTTGTTAAGCTTTATATCCGAAGCTCTCCACATTTGTTGAGTCCACGAAAATAATTTTGGTCCTTAGCAATTCGAATTATGATCTCCTCATCAGTTCCACCCGTTTTTCCCACCATGACACCAAGGTAAGTAAACGTATCTACATCTTCAATAGGGTCATTATCCAAAACAATACTGTTTGATGATTTTCCTTTTAATCTCAATACTTTAGTTTTATTCTTGTTGATATGAATACCAACCTCTTTAGCATGTTCAGCAAAAACCTTGCTTTTCTGCTGTAAGTCATCTAATCCTTAACGCTTGGTAAGATTTCCATCCTTAGCGATTGGTCCTTCTATCCATCCTTAACGCTTGGTAAGATTTTGGCAACACATTTGGCGGAATGTCGTCAATTTGGAGGCTTTCTAAAATATCGCCAAATTAACGAAAATGTGGCCAAATTGATAAAAATGATATAAAATCAATGAAAATGACAACCAATGGATGGAAATTCAATATCTTGGAAATAATATAAGAATCTACTATATAGGAATACCCAATGTTTTCATTTTTTAACGCTTAGTCGAAACTTGGCGACGAATTTTGGCAAAATATCGCCAACATGGCGGCTTTTCAAATGTTGCAAAATTCATGAAAATGTCGCCAGATTGATAAAACTGTCGTAAGCATTTTCGGTTGATATTTTGAAAAATCAATAAAAAATTAAAACCTTTAATAAAGTTACGTAAATAGATATGTATTATGTAATTTTTCAATAGAAAAGGATTGACGTAAACTTTAGAACACTAGATTGAACCGTTCGCGAGATATTGCACATTTTTAAAATAAATTTATCAATAAATGACAAAAAATAAAAAATATATATTAACTATTGTAAATTATGTTCACTTGTCATATGTAATATCGTGCGATAAATTTGGCGACATCATTCTCGTGGATACTTTGAGTGTACCAATATTTTAAAAAAGTTACTGTGAGTAATACTTTTGTATTTGGACGCCAATAGTTATATATCTGACTAAAAAACAACATATTTCTCAGTTTAAATTTACTTGTGGAGATTTAGGCGACGAATTCCGCAGAATATCGCCAACTTAGCGACTTTTTAAATGTTGCCAAATTAACGAAATGTCGCCTGAATGATAAAAATGACGCTAAATCAATGAAAATGACGACTAATTGATGAAAGTTCAATATCTTGAAAAAATATAAGAAATTACTCTAGGAATAACCAATTTTTCCGTCTGTAACGCTTAGCGAAATTTTGGCAAAATATCGCCAACATGGCGGTTTTCTAAATGTTGCCAAATTCATGAAAATGTCGCCAGATTGATAAAACTGTCACAAATAGATAAAATTGTCTCCAAATTGATAAAAATATCGCCAAACTTATAAAAATAACGCTAAATCAATGAAAATGATGACTAATTCATGAAAATTTAATATATCAGAAAGAACAAAAGATTTTATTATGAGAATATACCATTTCTCCGTCCGTTCTTCCTTAATTCTTGGCGTTACATTTTTGCTGAATATCGCCATCTTTTCAACATATACAATGTTGCAAAATTGCCGAAAATGTCGCCTAACTGATGAAAATAGTGCCAAACTGACGCTAAATGGGAGGTAAAGTTTTGCAAAATTTTAATTCCGTTTTATGACCGGTATACCTGCTAGAATATAAGAAATGGCTTTCTCTCCGTCTGTTTGTAACATTTAGTGATACATTTGGAGAATTTTCTAGACAAGCTAGTGAAATATCGCCAACTTGGCGACTTTTCACTCCAGATTGAAAAAATAATCGCCAATTTGCAAAAATTACACCAAGTTAATGAAAATAATGCCTCATTGATGAATTTATTATGAAAATATTTTGATATATGGACTATATTGTTTATTGAGGACTCTATCAATATTGATAACTGTAAATTTAGAATTGCGTTAAATATAAGTTCATTGGGTATGAAATAGTTTTACATGTTTTGATTCAGAAAAGCGCAAAATGTAGAATTCAACAGTAAGGAGACTGTGCTATGGATCTTATACGCATTTTTTTTTTTACTGTGAGAAAAGTAAATTCATTGCATTATATATGGAAAGCCATGTGCTATCCACATCAGACTTTTTTGTTTTATAATATATGGTGCTTAACGTCGAAAATGGATTGAAAATTGCCCCAGTTAGGATCCCCAGTTGAGAGTATTGAAAGACTTCTCAACCTCCATTTTGTCCACTCCAGGAGGGGCATTGAAAATACATCATCCTGAGGTTAGGTTCAGCGGTCTATATAAATTATTTGTTGTTGTTGTTGAGACCCAGACCGTCTGACCCACCACAAAGGTGTTGAAGGCCCAGACCACACGACCAACCCAGGGGTTTATGGTAACAAATTGTGTGGCCGGCACCACAAAGGTGTAAGGTAACCGTTTGGACGGTCACGAAGTACCACCCAATTTACACCGGAACCCAGTAGGGGAGGCATCCACAGGGACCGTACCTTCCTTCCCCAACCATCAACCTCTCAGAAGGACTTACGGACCCACATGTTTAACGTGATCGTACTCCGCATGAACACGGCGGCAGTTGTGGCACCGTGCAAATCCAGCGCGCAAACCACCGGGCTACCGCGCCCGAAATGAGCCAACAGCACGCGGTGTTCCCAGGTGGTCATCCACCCAAGTACAACCGCGCCCGATGCTGCGATATCATAAGTGTGTAAATATTCAGCAATGAGGAGTTGATTGAGGGTCTGGAAAAACATTAAAACGAAACAACATCTTAGTCTCTGATTTGGGAGGAGTAGATCGAAAATATGAATACAGTAAGTTCGGTACAATATTCGATGCTATGAATACACAAAGATTCAGCTTTCCATGTTACCAGGAGGACTTCTGGAGAGTCTAAAAATACTGTTTGAAAAACTATATTTCTCAGCCCGCGAGAACGAAATAAAACATCCGGACACTTTTAATCCTATCCCATGGTATGTACTTTAATTGACTAAATATTTAGCCTTCTAGCTCATCACGAACGCTTCTGGAAATATATTTAGCCCCTTTCGAAACCCTCGTTTCTTCATCTCCAAGGAGGAAAATAAAAAATACAGCTCAGTTATGTTCTGAACCTTAGTCAATACTATAAGTAAGTAAGGATTCAGCCTTAATCGTAACTTGGAGGCTCCTGGAGGGTCTAGACATACAAAAACACGTTAGACAATTATATATAGTGATAGCTTTGAAAATACAGTTACCTAACTCTAATGTTCAAATATTTCACACTAAATTATTTCTCCAAGATTCCTTAAACAGTGTTTTTAGAATATATTTTCCAGCTATTGGAGATTGATTTTAAGTCTCTTTGTTTCGCAAAATTACTTATAAAATATCAATGTATAAAAGGGATTCGAGTCTTGGTCGAATTAATTTTGGAAAATAATTTCGTTCTCATAGAAACATTTACATTAACACCTTTACATTAATAATTTATATGTTAAACATTGAATTCTGGGAACAAAATGGCGCCTATAAATGGGAATCTCTGCTCCTTGATTACATTTAATGAATAGAAATATCGTCTTCCGCCCATTAAACAGACTCTTATCTTCCAGAATTATTTGGTCTCATGTATTCATTATGTATCCTATTCAATTACTATATTTCAGTGCTTCCTTATCGGACTGTGTATGTTTCAGTTTAACAATATTTCAAATTCTATACGAATATTGCTTTCCGATTCTGATTAAATCATTTGGAATGTATGGTTATAAACTAGTATTTGAGATTATCTTTCACAAGAAAACTAACACTCTAGAATGATTAAGCTGCAACTTTTTAATAGGCATTATTTTGATTAACAATATATGACGCTTAGCGTCAAAAATATTTGTCTTGATTAAAAATTAGCCCAGTAAGGTTGTGATCGGTGAAGCATTTTTGTCACAGGTGGAGGTTTCGGAATGATTTTGGGAGATTGAGCCACTTTTATTTTAATTCGAAAGAAATATTGGAAATCCGGTTTTGTTAGATTCTGTCCAATGGCTGATATTAAAAGTGTAAAATGATTCAGGCTTATAAGCCACTGGTGAGAGGCTTATTTGAACTTCTAGAAAGGCATTTAAAACACTATAATTTCCACTCCAGGAAGGGAAGATCAAAAATCTGACTACGTTAGCTCCTATTCAATGGTCGACACGATATATTTCCGGTGGTGAATCTACACGTGGTGATCTACATGTCTGGAAATATTTAGATTTATAGGTCAACAAAGAGAACCTTACACGTCAACAAAATGAACCTTATAGGTCAACATCTTCTGAAGGGTCTAAAGCTTCTCCAACCCCCGGGGGAGAGAAATAAAAAATTCGATTACTTTAAGTTTTGTCCAATGGTTCATACTATAAGTGTCCAAATATTTAGCCTTATAGATCATCAGCTGCGTTTCTGGAGAATATTAAAAGACTTATTGGGCCTTTTGAAACCCTCCGTTTCACAGTCTCTAAGGAAGTAAATGGAAGATTCTGCTCCATTAGCTTCTGAATCGCAGTCGATACTATAAGTGTCCAAACATTCAGCCTTCCAAGTCACTCAGGAGCTTTTAAGAAACTCGTAAGAAACACGTATCTTCAATGATTAAGCACACATCAAAAGACAAAACGGAAGTCATGCTAATTTTAATGGCTTAAAATTTTAAACGGCATAATACAGCACATACTACTACACTATTCAGCTTAGAGCTATTTTGAAGATACGCTGTATACCTTTTTTTAAATTCAGCTTATCTACGAAACAGCTGTATGCTGCACTATTTTATTAATTTAGGCTTAATTGCGTTGTTTAACTTCTTCTTTGGGAATCCAAAAATTCAAAATGTCTAACATTCCCTTGAATTCATTGCCTAGTATTAGCAATATCATTGAATGATTGACATTAAGTTGCAGATCAAATAATCAAATGTTCGATCAATTAGTACTGGCAACTTGTGTGAGGTTTTTGTAGCTTTCTTAAAATATTCTGAGATTAATATTCAGTTTTGATCAAATATCCTCCATGAAATGCCTTTATCGTAGATAGCATGGCTACATCTAGGTGTCAGATAATGTACATCCTTCCACAGCCCGTTTCTATATAATATACCGAGGACTATAACCAGCAAAAAAATTAATTTCAAAAAAAGCTTATTGATCCCTGATTAAACAAAATAAATATTGACTGACATTTGTACATGCAGTTATGCTGTTTCATTATTTAAATTGATGTATTTAATATAATTCTTAAAATATCTTCCGGGCCTTATTATTTCATCAGGTTTTGCCTTAATATCAAAATTTCTGAACAGCCGAAAATGGAATACTGCCTTATAAATGCGAAAAAATCAAATTCTTATAAATAAGTAATCCATATCTGTTATTTCATTTAGAATTTAGAAATGCATAACGTCACATATGTTACATACTTCCAATTACAAAATTGTTTTAAATCGTAAGAATAAATATACACTATTTTGCCAAAAAAAAAACGAAGCACTCCTAAAAATAATTCGATCATCTCCAAATTTGGCATGCAAATTCCTTTATACCAAGTATGCAAATGATTAAATTTGTAGGGCCAATGAGTATTAACTTTGGTCAAAGCGCGTATTTACTGCGCAACTGACATCCTATAAAACAGATTAAAATATGGACAGTTAATCTTTGCTCATTATCGGTGTTATAGTTCCGTGGAAACAAAACCAATAATGGCGTTACGACGTTACCGAAGACCTTATAAGCAATTAGACGAGTTCGAAATTGGTCGTATAGTCGGGATGCATGAATCTGGCTGCTCATGCCGAGAATTAGGCCGTCACCTGCACAGAAAGGACACTGCTGTGCAAATGTGCTGGCAACAATGGTTGCTGCAAGAAACTCCTCGGCGGAATGAAGGTTCTGGAAGGCCAAGGTGCACGAATGCGAGGCAAGGTCAGATGATTGTGCTACAGTCACGAACTGGCCCAACGGCATCATTGTCTGCCATCCAACGTGCTACAGCCACTTTCATGCCACATATGGTACCTCCCACCATCTCACGGCACTTGGCTGAGGTGGGGTTACGCTCACGGCGACCTTTAAGACGTCTGCCCATAACCCCACAATATCGACAGAGTCGTATGGAGTAGTGTCGCAGTAGAGCATCATGGCTGCCAACAGACTGGCATCGCATAATTTTCAGCGATGAATCATCATGCTTCAGTTTTTCAGCAGATGGCCATCGGGTACGTATGTGTCGGCGTCAGGGCCAGCGGTCCCAATCAGCCTTTATTTTACACAGGTACACATCCATTGCCCCTGGTGTGATGGTGTGTCGTGCTATCTCTTAAGATAGCAGGTCGCGCCTAGTCATTCTCCGTACAGCTTTAACAGTTCAACGATATGTTGATGAAATCATGCGGCGGTTTGTGTTACCATTCATAGGTACTTCATTCTGGGGCTGTTTTCCAACAAAATAATGTCACGCCACATTCGGGTCGCATATCTATGGACTGTTTCCGTACTTTTGATACTTTTCCTTGGCCAGCAACATCAACAGACATTTCGCCAATCGAGCATGTGTGGGACATTCTATGCCGCCAAATTCGGCAACACTCCAAAATGTAGCAGATCTGGAGCAACAATTGAAGAATGCCTGGCAGAATGTATAGCAGGATGACATTAGGAAACTTTATCACACCTTACATAGACGTATACGAGCATGCATTGCCGCCAAGGGGAGTTTCACCAATTTCTGATTTGAAAATCCCATGTGCAATTGCTAACCATTGATGGGTTCTGCGCCCCAGATATTATAATTTCATTAGAGGTGTATGACCTGTACTCATATTCAATTTCAATAAAAACAGTCGCTTTCTTCATGATGCTGCGCTGTGTTTGCAAAAGAGTGTAATAACCCACTTTCAAAACTATGTGACTTAGCATTACATACAGAAAGTAACTTTTTAAAGGACCCCCTTACCGCAGAAAGTTCAATTATTGAAACGAACTCCATAACATCTGGGGTTCATTAAAATGAACAGTTCTAAGTAAAAACACACCTTTCTATTTATGAGACACATTTTGGGGGGTTCCTATATCCAATAAATAGTGGTTCGCGGCGAAAACAAGCACACATTTTCATTTTATAGGTACAGATGCCAAACTTGCTACATTAAAGTTTATATACATTTTTAGTCATGAGATCCTTTTTCTTTACAAGGATCGTATTAAACGTTAGATTTCGTATTTTTATGGGAATGCCGTCTTTCATTTTGAAAATACTTTGATATTCAACAGTTATAAGCCTGATCAGCTGTTTTGAAACACTATGTATAAACAAATTTACAAGTATGTGTTGCTAAATGTTTACATATTTTACTTCATAATTTTTTGAACCGTTGAGTCATATTGCAATTTTAATTTTAAATTTTTTATTTAACTATCTTAACTTTTACTTACTTAACTAACTAGACTTTTACATACTTAACTAATCTAACTTTACTAACTTAACTAACTAAAATCTAAATGTCATCTCATTGTTTTGCTTTGGGCTACCTAAAAAATCTCTATAAATAAAATGCAAACTCTGTCTGTTTATTACTTTGCGTGTGTGTGTGTTTTCCTCATCATCACTCGAGAATGGCTGCACCGAATTTGATGAAATTATCTTGGTAGACTTTGAATGGCCCCACTTGAAATTTAATCCATGTTTCTCTTCTCCCATAATTTCAAAATATTTCAATTGAATGTATATATAGAACATTTATTTTGAATTCCATATATTCTGAATATAGTATTTGTTCAAAATATGTAGAATCTGACGTACATAGCACCAATATCGGCTGTTTGATCGATGACGAATTTCCTATGTTGTGATAATATTCCAGTTTTTAGTTATAATTGAAACGTAATACAGTAATACAATCAAAATTGCTTTTAGAAGATGAACTTGTAGTCAAGCGGAGGACATTCTAATGTTGGAAATCGATCGTTTAAAGATATAGACCAAAAAGAATCTTTTGATTACGTCTTCGTTTGTGAGTGCTCAATTAAGTATAAAATCGAGTTAATTAGCTTCCATTATGCCTTTGCATTTGAAATCGTTGGAAGAAATCTCAATGGCTTTATTTGATTTGCAATTCGAGGTACTCATAATATCGATTCATGCAAAGTAAGTTTTTAGGGCACATTTCAATGGTTTTGTAGGATATTTATGATAATGCTGTTAATTACTATATTGCATTTTTAAATACTTGAGGGAAAATGAATAAATATTTATATATTTAATTCAGATATTTACGTATTCTGGAATGGGTGAGTATGTGGATTTAATTAAATGCTTTCAGCTGGCACTTCAGCTGGTTAATCAAAATGGTACAATGGAGAAGTGAAGTTGAGTTTCGCAAATTTTGTTTATTCCGAAGTATTTCTCATTGACATTTATAAGATTTATTTATTTATTCATTTATATTATTTTTAATAATTTTCAAGACTTGACAATTTATGACAATTTTCATAGCGTACGATTGAATTTTATCATTCCTACCTCATATATTATATTTTATTTATTTATTATCTTGAAATTTTAGTAACTACGGTTAACATACTTTTTAGCTGTTACAGTTTATCAATGCATATTATTATTTACTTATCTATACATTGGAACTTATGATATTTACTACATACATTTCATTTTTATTTATTTACATAACTTTCCTTAAACCTATACAGATATTTATTAGGATTATTCGTAGTATTTACAACATCTAAGAATGCATTTTATATGACATTGCTACAAAAAATTCTTACGTAAATTATTTTATTTACACTTTTACTCAGTTGATATTGTACATAGTTGGCATTTTTTTAGTTTTTACATATTTATATTTATTCATTTCATATTTATTTATATTTATTTATATTTATTTACATTCATTTCATATTTATTTATATTTATTTATATTTATTTAATATTTATTTACATTCATTTCATATTTATTTATATTTACATTTACTTTCGTACGTTTTTCACACATGAATACTTTTACTTTATTTTCATTATTTATTTATACAGATATCATTTATAATATACAGATTTTTGTTTACACGTTTACTCAGTTGATATCGTACATCGTTGGCATTTTTTTATTTTTTACATATTTATATTTATTCATTTCGTATTTATTTATATTTATTTAATATTTATTTACATTCATTTCATAGTTATTTATATTTATATTTACTTTCGCACATTTTACACACATGAATACTTTCATTTTATTATACATTATTTATTTATACAGATATCATTATTTATTTATACACATGATTTTCTAAACCTTTCCTTGCGTTGTAAATCAACAACAAAAATGCTTTTATTAGTAATCAATATTCTTCTATGAGTTATTTATTTCAATTTTTTTTTACACTTTTCATGAATTTATGATTTATTCATTTAAACCACATTGATGGACAATTTACTGCAGTGTACCTTAAACGTGGGAAAAATATTAGAAATGAAATATTTTTCATCCACTATTTTCTAATCTACTTTAAAGGTTCAATTAATCATTCAGAATGAAAAGAAATTAGCCGAAAAGTACCCCTTTTCAAATCAAATTAATCTCTTTTCCCTCAAACAAAATCTTAAACTAATATTTCAGCCCTAATTTTGAATTGATCCATGAAACATTTCATCAATAATACTAGTTTCTTTTTTCTTCGTGAATTTGTATGAAGAAATATTTGAAACTGGAAAAATTAACTCACGTAAAAAACTGTTGGAAAATGAAGTTCATTTATAATTTAGAACACAATGTGCAGATAATTAAGGAAAGCAATACCGTATTTTTTATTATTTTATTCGTATTATTTTTAATGCTACGATATTGATAAGCGAGATTTATGATTTGAGTTAATTCTCATATTCAGCTGGAAATAGCACTTTAAAAACAAAGTTTTTCCATTCTTCCTCTTTTTTCGGAATGAAACGCGAACACTAAGAGGAAGGAGTGATTTTTCTGTTATCTGAAATTAAGGTTTCTGTGAAGTGCAATAGGAGGGTTTTATTTATTCTTTGAATTATTCTTAAGTAATAAATTTACCCATGATATGAATTTTTCGTTTTAAAGTAAAACTCAGAAAAGAAATCTGATATGGGCAGCACATGACTTTCCTTACAGACTCAAATCCATTATCTAATTAATTGAATTTAGTTGCTGAAATTGAAAAGGATACGTAATTGATATTATATCTAGTTTGCAGCTTTAATATATCTTTGCTTTCGTTAAGCAACTTTATTATGTATATAAAAACGTCGCATCTCTTCAAAATTAAAAAATAAATAAATATCTTTAAAACGGTTTGTATTAAAAGAAATAGAGATCTTATTCGTATTATCAGTCTTATTTTTTCGTCGTTAAAACTTACGTGTGTAAAACAAGCATTTAATGAATATGTTTAAGTATAGTCTTTAACATCAGATTTTAACAGTTTTGCAACCCATTAAAAAAAATGGTTAGTTCTGTCATTTCTAACCGTGCCAAAATCTAAGCGGCATCAATGTAAGCTACACGTGATATTAAGACTTACCTACCAAATTTTAATATTTTGCAGTAAATAGTTTTCTATTGCAATAAAATACATAATCAGCTCTTCAATAGCTCAAGAATGATCCAACCTAAAGTAATGAGATCGGTCTTACTCTCTTCAGCGTTAACAATTACATTTAAAACAAGCATTTAATTAATACACTTAAGCATATTTAGTACATATATAATACATTTTAGAGAATATTTCAAATTTTGATGAGTCTTGCGGGTATTTTGTAGAGAAAAAAATCTGATGTGGGCAGCACACATGACTTTCCCTGCAGACTTATATACACGTTACCTTTATTTTAATTAAATTTAATTTACTTTCAATTTAATAATCGTTTTTATCTGGTAACTGGACTTATTTTCATAGGTGGCGTAGAGAAAATACGAAAAAATAAAATGTCTCGAGAACAGCTAGTCCTAGTGTAATGGGGTTGGTCTTTTCTTTGATAAATATTACGTATAAAACAAGTATTTAATAGATATATTTGAGCATACGCAGTTTTTTATTTTAGATTTTGGCTATTTTTGTGGGTCATTTTTTTAAGAAAAAGGTTATTTTTTTTCAAGTCATACCAAAATCTAATCAACACCACCAGGATATCCCACAAGCAATTTATTTACAGAATTTTGTGAAATTCGGTCCATTAGTTTTTCAGCTAGAGAGGATACAAGCTTTTGAGGGCCATTTCTCAACAAAAGGCAGGTTCTTTTATCCCGAATCGTACCCAAAACTAATCAGCACCAGAGTCGCCCAAAAGTGACTTACCTGCCAAATTTTGTGAAATTCAGTCAATTAGTTTTTTAGTTAGAGTGGATTCAAGAATTGAAAAGAAAAACAGGATTACCTAATGTTGAAGAATTTTTACATGAACAAGATGTATATACTAGATATAAACCTGCCATTCGAAAATTTAAAAGAAGGAGAGTTTAAGTTCCAAACAGTAATAATCAATTTGACGCTGATTTGTTATTTATAAAAAATTATAGCAAATATAACGATGGAACTAATTATTTGTTAACAGTTATAGATGCGTTAATAAATGTGCTTGGGCTTTCCCTATAAAAAGAAAAACATCTGAAGAAGTCGTACAAGGCTTTAAACAAGTTTTTAAAGAAAGAAAGCCAAAATTCATTTTGACAGATGAAGGTACTGAATTTACAGGAAAAGTTACACAAAAATTATTCAAAGATAATAATATACATTGGTTTACGACTTATAATAAAGAAATAAAATCTGCAATAGCTGAGAGATTTAATAGAAGTATAAGAGAAAAAATTATAAAATATATGCACGCTAACAATACTAAAAGATATATTGATGTATTACCTAAATTACTTAAAAATTATAAAAATTCATATCATAGATCTATAAAAATGACACCTGTTGAGGCTGGTCGAGACGAAAATAAATCTCAAGTTTATAAAAATTTATATACGAAAAAGATCATAAAAAAACCTAAATTTAAGATAGGGGTTAGAGTTAGAATATCAACAATTAAAAAAACGTTCAGGAAAGTAGATGATTCTACATTTACTGAAGAGATTTTTATAGTATCTGAAGTATTAAAAACAGATCCTATTACTTATCGATTAAAAGATTTAAACAGTAAAGAAATTGAAGGAACTTTTTATGAAAATGAAATGGTAAAATACAATAAAAAAGATGATGTATATAAAATTGAAAAAATCACAAAAAATAAAGGGAATAAATATTTTGTAAAATGGTTAGGATATCCAGATGAATTTAATAGTTGGACATCTGATTTATGTGATGTAGTTTAATGATTTTTACGGGGGGTGATGTAGCACCCCCCGATATTTTCTTTAATTCTATTAAAAAAGATTAATAGTATTTCATGTGTTATAACTTTATCCTCATTAGGAATCCTTAAAGAGTTCTTTTTCTTATATACCAGAAATTATTTTATTATACATTTCATCCCTTACTTGTATATAAATGAATGTTAACTTTTTTGATGGTGTTGAAATGGTTGAATCGATTGATATTTCAGATAATGAAGTTTCAGATAATGAAGTAGCGCATAATTTAAAGACGAAATTAATGTATTCAGATGATGAATATTTTTATATTATAGATTATGAGAGTTTAAAACAAAGAAATAAAAGTAGAATTAGTTATTTTAATCGTATAAAAAGGAGGTATACTATTACTCAAGAAGTTGAGGATATGTTTTTAAAATTTTTAGATTTTATGTATTATGAGAAATCAGTTAATTAATATTATTTTATGAAAAAGATTTGTGATATTTTTAAAATTGAAAATAATATAAAGGTTCAAAGACTTTGTTATAAAGTCAAAAATAAATATGAAAAAATCTGGAATGAATTTCAAAAAATGTTTCCTAATAAATGAAGCTAACAAAAAAGTGTATACACTGTTTGACTATGAAATCAGTAAATGAGTTTTATATATATCATAGAAATGGAAATATTTATTTTCAAAGTCATTGTATATGTTGTGATTCCATAATCAAAAATAAAAATATTAAATGTGAATGTGGTATGCAATATACCTATACACACAAAAAGAGACATTTAAAAAGTATTTATCACAGTAAGCATCTTCCAGGAAAAAGTATTGTAAAAAATGTTTCCTAATAAATGGAGCTCACCTTAAAGTCAAAGACTATAGGTGAGCTTAGGAAAGTAGTAAAACAATTGAATATTAAACAATCTAAAGGCTGTAAGAAGGATGATTTAATTAGATTATTAATTAAATATATAAAAGAAACTGGAGAATATAAATATGTTTTAGTAGATTTATTAAATTTAGATATATCAAAATACTTGGAAAAAAAGAAGAAAATATTTATTAGAAAACCTGAAAAACGTAATGAAATTAAAAAAGTTTTTGATTCTTTTAATTTGAAATTTGATAATATGGAATTTAAGCCAAAAGAAGAAAAAAAAGATTAAAACAGAAGTGAATCTTAAAAAATTATTTACAGTTATTAATGAGGATATATTTGGTTTGAAGTCAAAGACTATTGGTGAACTTAGAAAATTAGTAAAACAATTGAATATTAAACAATCTAAAGGCTAAAAGAAGGATGATTTAATTAGATTATTAATTAAATAGATAAAAGAAACTGGAGAATATAAATATGTTTTATTAGATTTATTAAATATAGATATATCAAAATACTTGGAAAAAAAGAAGAAAATATTTATTGAAAAACCTGAAAAACGTAATAAAATTAAAAAGTTTTTTGATTCTTTTAATTTGAAATTTGATAATAAGGAATTTAAGCCAAAAGAAGAAAAAGGATTAAAACAGATGTGAATCTTAAAAAATTATTTACTCCTGATCTTACAGAACAATTGAAACAATTTATTAATGAGCCTAAAAATAGGCGTAAACTTAAGAATATATTTGATTATTTTGGTTTGAAATATAAAGATGGAGAATTGGTAAAAAAGAAAGAAAAGAAAGTAGATATAAAAGTTAATCTTGAAGATTTATTTAAATCTGATTATGAAATTGTTCAAATTAGTCAAAAATATATTAAAAAATATAACACATATAGGTATATTTATAAAATTGTAGAAATCAATGAACTTAAACCTGTACAATATCATAATATTTTAAAGGATATATTTCGAAAAGCTTTTGGTATAGTAGAAGGAAAGGTAGATATTATAGTACACAATTCTGCATTAAGTCAACCTTTTCATCCTAAAATGATGTCAACTAGAGAGACTTATGATACCTATTTAGATGTTTTAACACATAAAATTGAATACAAAGAATTAGATATTAAAGAATGTACATTCGATTTTCATGTCATAGAATTACCAGACGGAGGACAACTTCTAAAAATTCTCAAAGATGATGATATTGTAAACAAAAAGAGCATTTGTCAAATTAAAAATAACGATAATATATGTTTGTCTAGATCTATTGTAGTTGCTATATCTATACAAAATCCTGAACTTTTATGTGAAAAATTAAACTATAAAAAACTAACTAAAAATGACATTCTATATATTAAAAAAGGAAGAATATTACAAAAAACGTTAGCTGAAAAATTACATGAAATGTGTGAAATTCCTGTAGATATTTGTAATTTAGAGCATGTTAAAATATTTGAAGAATTCTTAAATATGCAAACTACTATATTTTGTAGAGATAATTTTAATGAAAGAATATACAGTGGTACTTATAAAACTACTTGTATTTACATTTAAAAAAATAGAAATCATTTTGATACCATTACATCTGTTACAGGATTTTTAGGAAAAAACAATTATTGTGATTACTGTAAGGTGAATTATAAAAGAAGCGATCAGCATAAATGTTTATTAAAATGTGATAGATGTTTTATAAAAGAAAGTAATTGTGAAGGAGATGATATCCAGTGTAATGAATGTTTTCGAAGTTTTAAAGGCGAAAACTGTTTTGAAAATCATAAAAATAAATTACATAAATTGTCTGTGTGTGAAAGACTATGGAAATGTTTAAAATGTAAGAGATATATCAACAGAGATAAAAGAACACCTGAAGATCATGAATGTGGAGAGAGAGAATGCAAAAATTGTAGACAATGGATCTCAAAAGATCATAGGTGTTATATGAAAACAAAAACAGCTAAGGGTGGAACCTGTGAAAATATTTGTTCTACTCAAGAATGGTGTAATATATGTTAAAAACATAGATTTCCTGAAAATTATATGTATGGTAGTATGTGTGAAAACAAATGTAATTACAAAAGTAATGACAGATATAGTTGGTGTGATGCATGTAAATATTCAGGATTTACACAAAAATATATGTGTTTTGACGTTGAAACAAATCAAGAGACTGGAAATCATGAAGTCAATTTAATTATAAATCAATAATTTTATGGAGAAGAAAACATATTTAAGAATGAAAACGACTATTGTAAGTGGCTATTTGATAAGAAACATGCAAGTTATACCGTATTAGCTCATTATGGGAAAGGTTTTGACTTTCAATTTATATCTAAACTAGCCGCCTTTGGCGACCAGCCTGTTCGCAACCCTTGAAAATGCTGATCATGACAAATTCCAACCGTGGCAAACTCGTTGGCGCGACCTACCAGAAAGGTGTGAGGTAACTGGTTGGACGGCCAGGATGTGCCACCCAATTTAGACCGGAACCCAGTGGGGGAGGCATCCACAGGGAACGTACCCTCCTTCCCCTACCACCAACCTCTCGGAAATACATACGGACCCATATGTTTAACATTATCGTACTCCGTGTCAGTGGCGGAAATCGAACCCGGGCCTACCGGGTGCAATTCTCGCTCGCTAATTTAAATTTTATAATGACCATATGATAAGCGCTTAATTCCATCATCCTCGTTCCATCGTTCCATTATTTAAAATATCCATAAAATTAAAATATCCATTTAAAATATCTATAAATTAAAATATCCATTTAAAATATCCATACCAGAAAGGTGTAAGGTAACTGTTTGGATGGCCAGGAAATGCCACCCAATTCAGACAGGAACTCAGTGGGGGATGCATCCACAGAGACCGTACGCTCCTTCCCCTACCACCAACCTCTCTGAAGGACTTACGATCCCACATGTTTAACGTGATTGTACTCCGCGTGAACGCGGCTACAGTTTTGGCAGTGGCGGGAATCGAACCCGGGCCTACCGAGAGAAATTCCCGCGCGCTAGTGCAAATCCCGCGCGCTAACGACTGGGATACTTCGCCCTCCGCGACATTTTCCATAACTTTCTTTTTATTTACCGAATTTAGACCGGAACCCAGTGGGAGGGGCACCCGCGGGGACCGTACCCTCCTTCCCCAACCACCAACCTCTCGAAAGGACTTACAGACCTACATGTTTATTCCGCGTGATCGTACTCCGCGTGAACACGGCGGCAATTTTGGAAATCGAACCCGGGCCTACCGCATGCAATTCCCGCGCGCTAACCACTGGGCTACTTCGCCCTACGCGACAATCTCCATAACTTTCTTTTTATTCACCCAATTTAGACCGTACCCTCCTTCCCCTACCACCAACCGCTCGGAAGGACTCACGAATCCACATGTTTAACGTGATCGTACTCTGCGTGAACGTGGCGTAAGTTTTGGCAGTGGCTGGAATCGAACCCGGGCCTACTGAGTGCAATTCCCGCGCGCTAACCACTGGGCTGCCGCACCCTCCGAGACAATCTCCATAACTTTCTATATGTTCACCCAATTTAGACGGGAACCCAGTGGGGGAGGCATCCACAGGGGCCGTATCCTCCTTCCCCTACCACCAACCTCTCGGAAGAACTTACGGACCCACATATTTAACGTGATCGTATTCCACGTAAACACGGCGGCAGTTTTGGCAGTGGCGGGAATCGAACCCGGGCCTACCGCTAACTTCCCGCACGCTAATTTGCAATTTAAAATGACCATATGCTTAATTCCATCATCCTCATTCCATTGTTTCATTGTTCCATCATTTAAAATATCCATAAAATTAAAATATCTATTTAAAATATCCAAAAGTTAAAATATACATTTAAAAAATCCATATCGTTCCATCATTTAAAATATAAATATAATAATTTATATGGAGTAAAGGAGCTGCATTCAGAACCGTGACGTCACCTCCACCTTGACGTCCCCACCCACCACCTTCCCTCCTTCTGCTGGGGAGAAACGCCGGTTAAGAAGCGGCACGCCGAGCGGAACGCCGAGAAATTGAAATTCGGAAACTTTTAAAATCTCGATCCTGTGGGCAATACGGAATATTTCCTGACCAGATTGGATTGGACTTGTAAGAATGCCAGATGTTTGACCTTTCTAAAAATGTAAATTATTAGTCGAAATTATGAGTAGTTTTTACGATGGAAGGATTTAAAAACGAAAGTTGGTTTTTTTGAACAGAAAGTAACTTTTGTTTTAAAATCTTTAAAAAATATTAGAAATCGAAATTGAAATTTGAAATTGATATATTTTTACTCGCAATTGTCTGCTCTTTCCGATGGTGTGATTTGATTTTTTCTACGACGTCCGGATCGTGGAGGAAATAGGGCAAAAAAGTCAAAAAACGGTCGAAATCGCATAAAACATTAAATAACAAAAAAAATAATTAAAATTTTAAAAATCGGTTTTCACGTGTCCCCTTCCCCCCCCCCCCGGGTCTCCGATTGCCAAATTTCGTAGCTCTCCGACGCGCGGTCGCTGAACGTATAGTGTATAAGACAGACACACAGACAGACACACACACAGACATTGACTTTTATTATTTACTAGCCGCCTTTGGCGACCAGCCTGTTCGCCACCCCTGAAAATTCTGACTGTGGCAAATTCTGACCGTTGCAAACTCGCTGGCGCGAACTGCCAGAAAGGTGTAAGGTAACTGTTTGGACGGCCAGGAAGTGCCACCCAATTTAGACCGGAACTCAGTGGGGGAGACATCCACAGGGACCGTACCCTCCTTCCCCTACCACCAACCTTTCGGAGGGACTTACGATCCCACATGTTTAACGTGATCGTACTCCGCGTGAACGCGGCTGCAGTTTTGGCAGTGGCGGGAATCGAACCCGGGCCTACCCAGTGAAATTCCCGCGCGCTAACCACTGGTGTACTTCGCCCTCCGCGACATTTTCCATAACTTTCTTTTTATTCACCGAATTTAGACCGGAACCCAATGGGAGAGGCACCCACGGGGACCGTACCCTCCTTCCCCAACCACCAACCTCTCGAAAGGACTTACAGACATACATGTTTATTCCGCGTGATCGTACTCCGCGTGAACACGGCGGCAATTTTGGAAATCGAACCCGGGCCTACCGCGTGCAATTCCCGCGCGCTAACCACTGGGCTACTTCGCCCTCCGCGACAATCTCCATAACTTTCTTTTTATTCACCCAATTTAGGCCGTACCCTCCTTCCCCTACCACCAACCTCTCAGAAGGACAAAGAACCCACATGTTTAACGTGATCGTACTCTGCGTGAACGTGGCGTAAGTTTTGGCAGTGGCGGGAATCGAACCCGGACCTACTGAGTGCAATTCCCGCGCGCTAACCACTGGGCTGCCGCGCCCTCCGCGACAATCTCCATAACTTTCTATATATTCATCCAATTTAGACGGGAACCCAGTGGGGGAGGGATCCACAGGGGCCGTATCCTCCTTCCCTTACCACCAACCTCTCGGAAGAACTTACGGACCCACATATTTAACGTGATCGTATTCCACGTAAACACGGCGGCAGTTTTGGCAGTGGCGGGTATCGAACCCGGGCCTACCGCTAACTTCCCGCGCGCTAATTTGCAATTTAAAATGACCATATGCTTAATTCCATCATCCTCATTCCATTGTTTCATTGTTCCATCATTTAAAATATCCATAAAATTAAAATATCCATTTAAAATATCCAAAAGTTAAAATATACATTTAAAAAATCCATATCGTCCCATCATTTAAAATATAAATATAATAATTTATATAGAGCAAAGGAGCTCTATTCAGAACCGTGACGTCACCTCCACCTTGACGTCCCCACCCACCACCTTCCCTCCTTCAGCGGGGGAGAAATGAAGCGGCACGCCGAGCGGAACGCCGAGAAATTGAAATTCGGAAACTTTTAAAATCCCGATCCTGTGGGCAATACGGAATATTTCCTGACCAGATTGGACTTGTAAGAATGCCAGATGTGTGACCTTTCTAAAAATGTAAATTATTAGTCGAAATTCTGAGTACTTTTTACTATGCGAGAATTTAAAAACCAAAAATCGTTTTTTTGAGTCAAAAGTGACTTTTGTTTTAAAATCATAAAAAAATATTAGAATTTGTCCCTGAGATTTGAAATTGATATATTTTTACTCGAAATTCTCTGCTCTTTCCAATGGTGTGATTTGTTTTTTTCTACGATGTCCGGATCGTGGAGAAAAAAGAGCAAAAAGGTCAAAAAACGGTCGAAATCGCATAAAACATTAAATAACAAAAAAAATAATTACAATTTTAAAAATCGGTTTTCACGTGTCCCCTTCTCACCCCCAGGGTCTCCGATTGCAAAATTTCGTAGCTCTCCGACGCGCGGTCGCGAAACGTATAGTGTATAAGACAGACAGACACACAGACACACAGACACACACACAGACATTGCCTTTTAATATTTTAGATACTGTTTCAAAAATAAAATTAAAGTTTTTACAATCTATCAAGGAAATAAACTCATTTATATGAATGCAAACAAATGTAATATAAGGTTTATAGATTCTATTAATTTTACATTGATTCCATTAAGAAAATTTCCTAAAACGTTTGGATTAACAGAATTAGCAAAAGGATATTTTCCTCATTTGTTTAACACTATTAAAAATCAAACTTATATAGGAAAATATCCTGAAAAACACTATTATGGATATGATACTATGACTTTAGAAGATAGAGAATTGTTTAATAAATGGTACAAATCTGTAAAAAATGAAATCTTTGATTTTCAAAAAGAAAATTTAAAATTCTGTAGGTCTGATGTAGATATTTTGGCTATATATATAGATAAATTCATACCTGAGGGTACAATAGCTATAGATGAAGAGATCATCAAACGACATCAATACAGTAAAAAATCAATTGCTTGGTTAGATTATTTATCTCAAACACATAAAATAAATATACAGCATGCTTTAAATGGAGGAGAGAAAAAAATAAAATTAGACAATAAAACTTATAAAGTAGATGGTTTGTACAATAATATTGTATATCAATTTCAGGGTTGTCATTGGCATGGATGTTATTGTTGTTACAGGAAATCTACTTGAAATGAACAAAATCAAATATGTATGACAGATTTATATGAAAAAACAAAAAAGATAAATAATAAGATAAAAGATGCAGGATATGAGTTAATTGAGATATGGGAATGTGATTTTGATAATGATAAAGAAATTAAAAAATTTGTGAAAAAAGAATGGAAAAGAGATTTTATAGCATCTTTTAATCCTAGAGATGCATTCTATGGGGGTAGATGTGAACCAACTAAATTAAAATATGAAATGAAAAATAAAGAGAAAGGTCGATATATAGATGTATGTTCACTCTATCCAACTGTAAATTATTTTGATTATTATCCAATTGGGCATTCTAAAAAGATCTATAATCCTAAAAAATATGATGAAAATTGGTTTGGGATGATACAGTGTAAAGTACTTCCTCCTAGAAAATTATATCATCCTGTATTGCCTTATAAAGAAGAAAAATTGATATTTAGTTTGTGTAAATCATGTTCAAAAACATTTAAATGCTACCATTATAAAACAGATACTGAAAAGAAAAAATGTAAAAAGTGTTATGAAATAAGAAATAAATTATGTAATCATTCAGATGATGAAAGAAGCTTTATAGGTACTTGGACTACGGATGAAGTCAATTTAGCTATAAAAAAAGGATATAAAATGTTAAATATATATGAAGTTTGGCATTTTGAAAAGAAAACAGATGAACTATTCAAAGAGTATCTCAAAATGTTTTTAAAAATTAAATTAGAAACGGATGATAAATTAAAAAAACCAAAAGATTTTAAAAATAAAAAAGATTATGAAACATACATTAATAATTATAAAAATATTGTCAAAGAAAAATTAGATATTGATTTAGGTGAAGTAAAAGAAAATCCTGGTATGAGATTTATAGCCAAAATATGTTTAAATTCATTATGGGGTAAGTTTGGACAAAGAAATAATATGAAACAAACTGAGCTGGTAATAGAGCTGAAAGATTTTTATAGTATTATATTGAATGATAAAATTAAAGATTTGAATATGATATTTTTAAATGATGATTGTGTACAAATGGATTATAAGATGAAAGATGTATATACCAAGAATAACTTTAATACGAATATTTATATAGCAGCTTTTACAACTAGTTCCGCTAGAATAAGACTATATAAAATGCTTGATAAACCAGGAGATAAAGTTATGTATTATGATACAGATAGTATTGATTATATTGATGAAGGTACTAATAAAGTTAACACAGGTTGTATGTTAGGAGAATGGACAGATGAATTAGGAGATGATAATTATATGACATCGCGGATTTCAGGGGCCAGCAAAGATTATGGCTATATTCTTAATGATGGATCTGTGAAAGGTAAAGTAAAAGGATTTAAGATGAGTTACGAGAGTGAAACTAAGCTCAGTTTCGATGAAAGAATGAAAACAATAAAAGGTGAAACTGAACATATGGATGTAGAAATAAATCAGTTTCAAATACAAAAATATAGAAATATTAAAGTGAATAAAACGAATAAAAGATACATGTTTGGATATGATAAAAGAAGAATTTTAGATAATTATGATACTGTACCATTTGGTTAGTAATATTTCTATTTATTTAAAAAAAATAGCAAAATGGCCCACCTGGCCCAAGGGGGTGATCTGGAAGTCTGATTCCAACAGCTGTTTTAGAATTCTAGAACCAGAGTTCCAGATCACCCCCAATGAACCAGGCCCACAGGCCTAGGAGAAAGACAATACAAATACATAACATACAGGACATTGAATCCACAAGATTCAACCCTCCACTTATTATATTTCGATGATTGCCACTCTTTTGGAACAACGACAAGAGCAGCTGACGTCATTTTATGGCTCCGGTTCAATAAACCATCAACCCCGTATTGATTAACAACCTGGGAGAGGTCGGGATGTAAACCTGGGGCCTCGATGTTTATAGCTCCGTGCACTGACCGTTGAGCCATGGGAACCCGATATATGTTGAACAATTCATTAATATAACCTTTACATTGAAAACTAAAAACAATTTTAAACGAGTCATTTTTGCGAGAGTACTTTAAAAGATCAATAGTTTTAATTTATCTGATCGAAAAATAGCGAAAATAATGTTTATAAAACGTTATAAATACTTTTAAAATGAGAAATATATACTATCCGTTTGATGCTGACATCTAGCAAAAGAAATCTGCAACAAGTTAAATAAATATTATTTTCTCTTCACGCTACGTAATGAAGGACGTCAAGACTACTTCTACTCAAGGACACTTCCCTTCGAATTTAATGATAAACAAATCAAAGTCGCTTTATTTCCGCTTCTTAAATGGAAGAGTTCTGAACGAATATGTATTAGAGAAAGCTTAATCATCCTCTTTTTTTATGCATTTTTAATTAAAATCTCTATAATTCAGTGGGGGTGCGTCACCCCCCACTATAATGTATAAAATTATCATCTCTTTTTTATTAAACATATGTTTTGTAATTTTAAATTCAATTCATTCAGGTCGTCTTTTTTCATCTTTTTAATTTAAAAAAAAATGTTTAGTTAAAATTTTTGAGTTTTATCTATTAAATAAATGGAGGGGGGGGGGTCTCAACCTCACCCTTTAAAAACAGGGTATTTTGAAAAAAATATCCAATTTTTGATAGATTTGGTCTCTATAATGTACTCATTTTTAAGTTAAAATGTATGAGAGTCTTAAAACTCTCTTGATTTTTTTAAATATACGCATTTTTGTTTGATTTTATACATTTTTTAGTCTTAAGAGGTTGTCCTGGTTTTAAAAAAATGGAGGAAAGTGTCAATTTTTGATAGATTTGGTCTCTATAATGTTCATATAATTCATTTTTTAAGTTAAAATGTATGAAATTTTAGAGTCTTAAAATTCTCTTGATTTTTTAAAAAATACGCATATTTGTAAGATTTTATACATTTTTGTATGATTTTATACTTTTTTTAGTCTTAAGAGGTTGTCCTGATTTTCAAAAAATTGAGGAAAGAGTAGTGTATGGTATGACTCTGGGTGCAAAATGACATAGTCATTTTGTCCCAGAGTCATACCCATACACTACTTAGTTTCATTCCAAATCAATATTTCCTAAGGTCCGTAAATGACCAAGAAAAAAAGAGTAAATTGAAACTGGAATACGGAATTTTACACTGTGCTTTTCATATTTGCACTAATTCTATCATTTCTACTCTAAATTTTATTTTATTTTATTTTATTTATAGCCCGATCAGTCGTAGATACACTTTTTCAACAGCCATTGATGTTATCCGGTTTGGGTTCAATTATATTCCCAAACTATTAGAAGGGATTGCGAAAAGTTAAATATAGTTATATACATGCAGTCGATATATACCGATAATATTTTAAAAGTATTTTTATATAAAAATGATTTCATTTAATGCAGGAGCAGAAGAAAATGTAAAATGCTATATCTAGAATTCTGCACCGAATAAGAGCGCAGAAATATTAAAAAACATATAACTTAGAGCAATTGAGAACAAGAGCTCGCTTTCCGTAAACTCTTCAGAGTTATCCTTGTACTGCATATGATATATACACGCCTGGGTGCTTGTAGGGCTGTGGGCTGTCTTGCGGATCGCTTCTAGACTGTGAAATAATTTTGTAATCCGTGACTCAGCACATTTTCAAATAAAGCATTTTGAACAAATTTCAGTACCTGAATTATCTTTGCATTCTGAATGAAGTTCTAACATAAATTAACAACATTTAAGAGTGATTAAACAGGCGTATGTTGGCATGTTTTTAATTGTGAATCATATTTGTAAAATTTATTTCAGATTCAACTTTTTACCTAATTTCAATTCTGATCTATATTTAAAACATGTCTCAATATTTATCAATTGAGATGGTCTCGGAAAGCAGTTAATTTTTTTAAATGTTACATTTTTGAGGTGACTTTTTAGCAGACCCAGCTAGTGATAAGATCATAATTCCGGGCCTCTAGCATTTGCCTACTTTGCTTATGATGAAAACGACCCTATTGGCAATACAGTCTTGAAATTGGGAATACAATGTGAATTAGTTGGAGCATTTATCGTTCACACATTTCTTACGCCCACTGCAGAGGGTGTGAATGATAAATACTCAACTGTGTGAACGATAAAAGCTCAACTGCGGGAACGGTAAATGCTCAACTGTGTGAACGATAAATGCTTAACTAATTCACATTGTATTATCAATTTCAAAACTGTATTGCCAATAGGGCCGTTTTTATCATAAGCAAAGTAGGCAAATGTTGGTGGTTACAATGTGACGTCACAAACAATTTAATATGCGACGTCACAAACGACCATGAAAATGACCAACTTCGCTGTGACCTCAATATGACATTCCCGAGACGTACTGCGACGTCCTGTGACGTCCCAAAGTCACAGTGTGATGTAAATCTTACGTCACTGTGAACAAAAATTCTGTTAGGGTTATGTGTGCATTCATAATCAGATTTATCTCTTTATTAGATAAATCCTTTATAAGAAGATATTTGAAATTAATACATTACATTGAAAACGCTGATCATTTTGACGAGATTGATTTGATTGATAATTGAAAGAAATTGATACTAATTATTTTGATATATTACTTTATAAATCAGCGGTGGTTTTTAACACTTTACAACATAGTTGAAAAATGTTTATGGCTCTGTCCATTCTGTCTGTCTGTCTGTCCGTTAGCACGATAACTGCCGTAAAAATGACTTTATCAAAATTAAATTTTAGTATGTTGTTCAGACGGTCTGTGGGACCTACGGGAATATTAATGAATAATATTACCAATTTGATTTGGATTGAACCCGGGTTGAAAAAATGAAGTACATTGAATCCTATTTGACCTAATTTTTCAAACATATTTTAAGCGAATTTAAAATTCACAAATTGCTTCGAAAATTTTATAAAATATTCAAATTATCCCATAAAATATAGAAAAAAATTTCAGCAAAATATATTCAGTGGTTTTAAAAATAAAAATTTAAATAATAATTACACCCTTTATATGAAGAGACCACGTGACCATTATATGAAGAGATCACGTGACCCAGTCCAAAATAAAATATGGCCTCTATCTTGTGTCAAAATCGTGCTATTTAAAATTATTTTTTATTTATATTTAGTGTTGTATACGTCCTAAAACCGCTTTATCTTTGCTTATTTTCTGTACATCTGTATTCTGAAACAGCGCAATTACAATATATTTGAGATTAAATGATCAATGTTATTCATCTTGTGTCAAAATTGTAAATTTTAAAGTTCTTTTTAATATATATTTAGTTTTGTATCCGTCCTCAAACCGCTTTATTATTGCTAAAATTCTGTGCATCTGTATTCTGAAACAACACAATTACAATATATTTGAGTTTAAATGATCGTCAAACTTTGATTATTTCTACAACGAGACCTAATCTTCACTTATGGAGAATCTAGCTTATGGAGACTAGATTAGGCTGTAAGATGAGTTGTCTAAGAATTGCTGAATATCTTTAACCCAAAATTATTTTGTTCTGGAGTCTGCAATATGGATGATATGACCGAATCATTTTACATAGTGAAGCAGACGATTTAATGGCAGACTTTTTCGATGAAGTTTGATGAATAGAGTTAAATTACTTTTACCTCCATTGTTTTAAGGTTTTAAGTAGAATAAATTATCAAATAAATGTATGAATAAATGTATGTAAAATAAATGTATGAATGAAATATTTGCAGCTTTTACACAGAGAGCCAGACGATTTATATTTCGATGACGTCATTTGAATCAAGTTCGTTTTTTTCGATGAGGTTTTAAATTTTCAAATATAATTAATTATTACAGTATTGTGATAATTTTAGAAATATTACCACTGAATGTATCGCATTTTAGAGATGTTTAAATAAAATTAGAGTTGGGAAGTGTTTCATAATCAATGCTTTATGCATGATTGGTCTTTCTTGTAAATGTTTGCCTTTACACTACCTGTAGTAATCAAACATTCCAAAATGTTGTTAGAAGGACATTTTTTTTTCAGAGATAGTATTGTAACATACTCTCCTATACAGATATATCGCCTAAAAAACATTCGATTTGTAATCAGACGTGCCCAAATAACATTTATTTGTCAAAATGCTAATCTCATCCGCATCATAACATAATTTACACATATTACATATGCATGTATGGAGTGCTAAAATTAGTAATGTTGTATTGAATGTTATCGTATCCTATGATGCTCCTAATAATACCTTCCTCATAAAGCAGTTGTGATGCTATACATCATTTTCCTGACAACTACATGCATGACAACTTTGGAAATAAGTAACACATGCAAGACACTTGGCATGACAACTTTGGAAATAAGTAACAGATATATTATTCGTATCTTCTTCAAGAAAAAAAAATAGTGAACATTTTCTTTAAAATATCTATCCGCTTAACTAATGTGACCTTTTAAAATATATGACCTCTTAGTCCTGGTCTTGGGTACATGAACCCCTCTGTTTCTTCTATTTGCACCAATTTCGTCTTTTTGACTTCGTGTTTATTGTTTTCCTTGCACAGACGAAGGGAATCTAGCATATCCTCGAATGAGCTGTATGCTGCATTTTGTCTTATTTGTGCTTAAATACGTTGATCAGGTTTTCTTTATTCTATGCCTAAATTGTTTTTACTATGTCGAATAGATAGATCTGTAACACCCGAATCTAGAATTTTTAAGGGGTAACCGATGTTGGGATCGAGACCCCAACCACAAACATCTCAACACAGGTCGATAAAGCAGCCTCATCCTACTCCACACATTACGCAAAGCGAAAGAAATAGAACTGAAATGCCGAATTGATATGAGATTTAAAATAAAACTGATTGAGGAAAAGAAATCAATACCTTTAAATTACTAACAGAAATAAGGGAAAGTTGAGAAAATAGAGGGAAGAAGAAATATACAAATCCAAATAAAGAGGTAAAGACAGAAAAATTGCAAAAGAAGTAACTAAACAGAGTGAAATATGATGAAAGGATCAAAGACATAAAAATAAGAATAACCATATTTAAAATCCACTGTAATATAATGTAAATATCAAAACTCAGGAACACAAGCTATTTCGAGGTTAAATGGGCTGCATTCTGCAAAACACGAAAATTTAAAACCAGTTAATTAAAAGACAACTGAACAGATAACAATGATTAAAGAAATTAGTAAAATTAGTAAAAATTAACCAGTTTTGCAATTCTACATTAGCAGAAATATCCAAATAACGTACAGTCAAATTACTTTACCAAAACAGAATACTTGAAATAAGATTGAAGATAAAATATTAAAGAAATAAATGAGATCGAAAACGGTGTAAGCTAAATTTTTCTTAATTCCGGTCTCATTCCCTCGTGCATGAGTAGAATATTCAATTATTATTTGCATTTAGTTTATAATGTTAGCCGATATACTTTCGAAACTTGTAACTTTCTTATTTTGTTCATATTTTCTACATTCCAGTCTTATGTTTGAATACGTAGGTGGTTCAAAACGTAAGGTAACAAGAGCTCTCACGAGTGCACAAATTCAGCGTGCGAATTATTTGAATTGAAATTGAAAGGTGTCGTGTAGCTGCACGACAACACCCGACCGCATACGGCCTCGGTTACACGTTATTTGGTACAGCGTTTCCGATGGAATGTACCGGAACACCCACCCTACAGCCCAGATCTCACACCAAGCGATTTTCATCTATTCGGACCGTTGAAGAAGCACTTGGTATGTCGTCATTTCACAACCGATGCCGCAGTTCAGAAAGTCGTCGTTGAGTGGCTCTGCGACCTGGATCCCGATTTCTTCTATGCCGGTTTCGATAGATCGGTTTACCGATCGAACAAATGCTTCGACAACCAAGGTGACTATGTAGAAAATAATATGCACCAGTGCCTTGCTAACTTTGTGTATCTTTTTGATTTCGTGAATAAACCTTTTCTCTCACAAAACTTGTTACCTTACGTTTTGAACCAACCTCGTACATTTTGGGTAGTTTGCTCCCATGTTATTTGAATATTCTTCTTAATTTCAGTCTCATTTATTTGTAATTTTAATACAGTTTGATTGAATGCCTTTAATTGATAAAGTTTGTTCATATTGCTGCTGAATCCAGGTATTCCCTCCAATTTGTAATATTGCACTTAATTCCAGCTTCATTGATTATTAATTTTTAGTTGTTTGATCGCATGCTATTTGATTTCGGTTGTATGAAGTTAGATTATCTTCCGAAACCGGTTTCTTATATAATCTTTAGTGTTATCTTCATATGTCCTATCATACACTTCTATCTTTAAAGCGATTTGGTCGTATATCTTGTGAAGTACAATCTATCATTGAACGTACGATCTCCTGAAGCGCGATCTTCTGAAGTACAATCTTCTAAAGTACAATCTATCATTGTGCTACTTCATTTCGGTTGTATGAAGTTAGGTTATCTTCCGAAACCGGTTGCTTATATAATCTTTAGTGTTATCTACATATGTCCTATCATATACATTTTTATCTTTAAAGCGATTTGATCGTATATTTTGTGAAATTAGTTGATAAATTTAGCTCCTATAGCTTTCGATATCGAATACCTCCTTAATTTTTTTCCATATTCTTCTTATTTTTAGTAGCATGCTTTGGCAATTTTGAAGTAGTTTAATTGTATGTTATTTGAATATTGTCGCTCATGTAGCACTATAAAACTGGCTGTTTTTCCTATTTCTTTTTTTATATTTCTTTAATCATTGTTATCTGTTTAGCTATCTTTTAACGAACTAGATTTAAAAGTTTCTTATTTTGGTGAAGGTAGCTCATTTAATCAGAAAATACTTTGTTTCCTTCACTTTGTTATTTACTACATTTGCCGTGGATTTTGAACGTTTAACCCAATTTTGTGTTTGATGCTTTCAACATATTTCCCTTTTTTCAGTTATTCTTTTTCTATCTTTTTTTCTATCTTTATCTCTTTATATTAATTTGTCTGTTTCTTCCCCCCTCTAATTTCTCCCCATTCCCTTATTATTATTATTAGTTTAAAAGTTTAAATTTCTCTTTTTTTCCTTCAGTTTATTTTAAATTTCAAATCAATTTGGTCTTTCTCTTCCATTTATTTTCCTTATTGTAATGCGTGAGCTAGGATTAGGACGTCTTCTCGACCTGTGTTGATATATTTATGGTTGGGGCCTCCATGCTAATGTTAGCCTTGCTACAAATTCTTACTTTGGGTATCCTAAATATATCTATTCGATTGTTTCTTGGTCCAACACCTTACAGATATTTCTTAGAGGCCGTTTAAAATGACGATGTTTTGACCTAAGCAAAAGCAGTCATTATTGCCTCGAAATAATTATAGTCACCTAATTTCCGTATGCCAGCTTTCTATAAGAAATTTAAAAAAACAATTATTCTCACACACATCAGTTTTATTTATTATAATCTTGGATCTACAAATGTCAACTTTCTTGGTAAAATTCCCTATCAAACCCAATTAGACACATAGCATAAATAAAAAAATAATAATGTTTAAAATTTATGGGGCAGTTCTGTAAAAATAAGTAAAGAAATTTAAATAGAATCAAAACATATTCACAAATTCAAATTACACGAAATTGCTGATTGTAACACCAGGTCAGAATTTCTCCGAAAGGTCATGTTACAAAATTTGAAAATTCCCTTCCAGTTCAGTTGACAATACTCCTGGAACAATTTTGTCCACCATAAGAGACTTGGGTACATGGTATGTTATATATATCGTTCCTATTAAGAATCAATAAGACATTGGTGCAGCTTCTAGGTCTCGATTCAAATTGGTTTCTGTGGTGCGCATAAAAAAATAAATTGGGTATTTTAGATTATTAATTACTTCAACATATCTTAACATAGCCGTAAATTGATCGCATTTGTGAAACTCATTATTAAATTATACATAGTGTTGTTTGCCGCTATTAAAACCCTCCAACTATTTATCTTTAACGAGAGTTCTGTAAAGGAATATTAATTAATATAATACTAAATTAATTGCACCATTTAAACTTTAACAATAAATCATTTATTAACAACACAAAATACTTAATTCATTACACAATTATTCATATTATTTCGCTGAGAGAGACAATGTGAGACCATTATTAAAAATACCTAAAATGTATTTAAGACCTGGTGTATTATTTGAGGAACACATACCTTCAAGGCTGCCTTGGCTTGGTCACCAGCACGTACTTCGTCGATCATATTACTGAAATTAACTCCAAGTGTAATTAGCCGACACGTGATTCGCCGATCTTATTGTACTGTTAGCTCGAACACTCGTACTTATGTCATTATCTTAGTCGATTCTCTGTAAGTATCCTCGTTCTGTATCTCCGTTCTTATGTCATTCTAGTAGTCGGTTCTTTCTCATCGTTCTTAGGTCATTCTAGTAGTCGGTTCTTTCTCATCGTTCTTAGGTTATTCTATCTCTATATATTTCTAAGTATCAAGCTCCTTAATGTCGTGCTGTAAGTCTGTATTTCTTGCTATATTTGTCTTTTCTTATGCCATATGTTGTGGCTCTTTTTGCCTCAGGGCTGACACTCCTCCTTTACTCTCATTGGCAGCCTCCAGGCAGACGCTACAAGCTTCTTCTCAGTTGGTCAGCCTTTTTATCCAATATCGTTCCTTCCATTTTTTTAACAGTCCTTCGATCCCCTCTTGCCTTGACATCCCTAAATTTATGATTTTAGTTGCACTTTGGGTCAGCGTATCGTAAACACTGGCGTCATTCAGACTGGGGGTATTATCTGATGTTTCAGACACAATAAATAATGTATATAAAACTGTCTCACAATAACGAGTGTGAGATCTATTTCTGGTCCCGCAGTTTCCAAGACATCTGTTGTGAATTTTAAAATTGCAATCTTTCATGCTTAAATTACAGTTAACAGGTAATTGAGCTTCGCATTTAGGCCGCTAAATAAATGTGTTTCATAATTTTAGGTTGTGAGTAAAATTAGTTAAAAGAAACTATCTAATACCAAATTCTATATAGTGATGTTCGCTACACCAGTTGTAGTAATAAGATTTAAAATGTCTGCTATTAAGACAAGTTTTACCTGTTTAAAATGGGAATTATTTTATGTAATTAGATGAGAAACCACATACTATGAAACCGACAGAAAGGGCAGAGCTTCTAAAAGGGAACAAGAAGAAAATTTTAGACAAACTTAGTATTTGGAAAGAAATATAAGGACATTATAAGTGGCACTAGCCCTAGTTACGAATGCCAACAAATTGGTTGAAGTTTTGCCACTTTCTGAATGGTTGGATTTCACAAAAGATATCACTTAAGTATATATCAAAATTAATTAAAGTGTCCATCGCAATCTATAGATCGGCCAGCACATATATATGCCAAAATAATAACTATTAAAAATGTTTGCTCCAATTTCAACATGTTTTCTATTTTAATTCAGATTGTACTTTTTTCTTGTTTTTATTTGGAAAACAGTACTTCATTATGCATATTTTGTTTTATACTAGATTGACAACCATTTTTCACACTTTAATCAACGTAGTCAAAAAAGCCACAAGGCTGGACATGCCAAAGCAAATTATATTAAATGTGGTCATGATCATTGTTAATTTCAATAATTCTGAGGCCTAAAAACAACATTGGGAACCGATGATGGCTCTAATTAAATATTTAATATATATATAAATCATCTATTCTCGCCGAGCTGGGAAATATTCAAGAAATCGGACTAGATCGAAATTGGTCTTTAGATTAGAAAATATGTCCTGGGCTGGTTCGAAATCGAGTTCGATTGTTTTCGGCTCAGTTTGGGCCAGGAAATCTAAAATTTCGACAAATGTCGAGTTCTAAGCTACGCTAAAAAGGTATGCAATAGGAGTAAAACAGACCAGTGGTTAAGGCATGAGGATCGCACTCGGACGACCTAAGTTCGATTCCTGACTCTACCCAAACTGTCCCCGTGTCTACGAGGAGTACACACTAGTTCAATATGTGGATCCGTAAGTCCCTCCCAGAGATTAGTGGTAAGGGCAGGAGGGTACGATCCCTGTGAATGCCGTCCTCACTGGGTTACGGCCTAAAATGGGTAGCACTGCCCTGGCCGTCCCTTATGGCAGGTCAGGCGGTCTGTGTCGAACAAACAAGCAAAATATATGCAAGTTAAATGATATGGATCTGATGAATAAAAGGTGATGTATACTGGATGTTCATAGATGTTTATTTCTTTTAATTTATCATATATTTTCCCTTGTATTAATTATAGTTAGTCGTAATCGATAGTGAATTATAAAAATAATTACGAAGTATAAATACACTATTCGAAACAAATTAAATTTCTAATTTATCATTTTCCGCAGAACTGCTTTAATTTGAAAAGAAAAAAAAATTAATCGTACATTATAAAACATTTTCCTCTAAAACATAATTTGATACGAAAATGTATCTCCACAATTTGAGTTCAACAAAACAGATTATTTTTATTTTTGCAAATCGAAATGGGGGGAAAAGTTAAAATGAGAAAAATCATCTAAGAAAAAAAATACAGATTGAAACGCATTTATTTTAAAACATAACGCGGAGATAACCAAGTAAAGTAATGATGCATTTTAAATTTTTGTTTAGAATATCATTTTTTCATTATTGCAGATATTGATAAACTAGAATTATGCTTTCAGTTAATTTTACTTTCTAAGCGATAAATAAAACTTCTACAAAACGAATACTTTCCTCTCATAGAAAATATAATGCGGGCATTTTGATACGCTTTTTCTGTTATCTAAAATTAACATTTTTCTATTAGTCAATAAAAATATTTCTTTTATTCAGCGAGTTATTGTTGAATATTTTATATGCTGCATGTAACATTAATATTTATTTTTAGCTCGCAGTTACACTATGCGTTAATTGTCGTTTAAATTGTTCAAATTTTAGTAGTATTTAAAATGTTACTATTTATAAAAATCTGACGTGGGCAGCACATGACTTTCCCTGCAGACTCAAATTCATATTTTCTTTATTTCTTTAATATTTCATTAGATTGAGTTTAATTGTACAAAATAAAACTAAATTTGCATTTTTAACTCAATTTTTGTTTCTATTTGGTAAATGGACATTTTTCCGGCAGAGAGTTAACAAAAATGCAAGAAATCTCAAATATCTTGAGAACGGCTAGTTTTAAAGTATAATGGAGTATGTTATATTCTTTTCCTCGTCAAAAATTGCGTATAAAACGGGAATTTAATTGATACATTTCAGCATACGTAGTCTTTTTTTTTTTAAGTTTTGGCGATTTTTGCGGGTCATTTCGTAAAAAAATGCAGGTTTTTCTTTTTCGAATCGTACCAAAATCTAATCAGCACCAGAGTGTCCCACAAGTAACTTATTTACCAAATTTTGTGAAATTTGGTCAATTAGTATTTTAGCTAGAGTGAATAGACATTTTTACGGGCCATTTCGCCAAAAAACGCGGGTTCTGTTTTTACGAATCCTACCAAAAACTAATCAGCACCAGGATCTTATCCAAGTGACGTACATACCAAATTTTGTAAAATTCGGTCCATTAGGTTTTGAGTTAGAATGGATACATACATTGCACAGACACACAGACAGACACACAGATGTCACGCTAAAAATAGGCTTTTCGTATACTAGAGGTCTCGAAACGTGTAGATCCGTCGAAAACTCAGTTGCGATTTTCGACATGATTCCAATACTTTCCCTATACATTACCATGTATTGCAGGGAAAGTAAAAAAATATTAAAATATTTAATTTCCAAAACATCCTTGTAATCGCTATACGAAATGATCTGCACAGGAAAATTTGAAGAATAAAGCATACTGGTTTCGTTTGTTTGTTTATTTGTTCGACGTTGACCGTCGACTTACCAAAGGTATCTGGTTCCGATAAGCAATCTAAAAAAGAATAGAAATATGTCAAGATACAGCTAAATAAAAACGCTAAAATATTATCAAAAGTTATACCCTTGCCATTTCTATCCTGTTTCATCAAGCGGTTAAATTCAGCAGAAAATATAAGATATTTTAAATGACTTAAGAAATTGAAAATATCAATAACTGCCATAATTTTATATCACAAAGTCGAAACTAATTTAATATATTAAAATTATAATGATTTTCACTTTCCCTGCAATACATGGTAATGTATAGGGAAAGCATTGGAACCATGCCGAAAATCACAACACGAGTTTTCGACGGAACTACACGTTTCGAGACTTCTAGAATACGAAAAAACCATTTTTAACGTGACGTCTGTGCGTGTGTCTGTCTGTCTGTCTGTCTGTCTGTCTGTCCGTCTATCTGTGCAATGTATGTATCCACTCTAACTCAAAAACCAATGGGCCGAATTTCATAAAATTTGGTAGGTAAGTCACTTGGGTATGACTCTGGTGCTGATTAGTTTTTGGTACGATTCGTTAAAACAGAACCCCCCCTTTTTTTGCGAAATGGCCCGTAAAAATTTCATGTATCCACTCTAGCTAAAATACTAATTGACCAAATTTCACAAAATTTGGCAGATAAGTTACTTGTACGATACTCTGGTGCTGATTAGATTTTGGTATTAATCGGAAAAGGACAACATGCTTTTTTTTACGAAATGGTCCGAAAAAATGTCTATCCACTCTAAGTGAATAGTTGACTAAATTTTACAAAATTTGATAGATAAGTTACTTGGGAGATACTCTGCTGCTGATTAGATTTTGGTATTATTCGGAAAAGAACAACCTGCCTTTTTTTACAAATGGCCCTCAAAAATCGCAAAATCTATAAAAAGCTGCGTATGTTCAAATATATCAATTAAATGCTTGTTTTATACGTAATTTTTGATGAGGAAAATAATAAGAACAACTCTATTATTCAAGGACTAACAATTCTCGAGATATTTGAGATTTTTCGCATTTAGTTACGCCACTTTTAGAAAAATGTCTAATTACCAAATAAAAACAGAAATTGAATTAAAAATGCAAATTTAGTGTTATTTTGCGCTATTTAACTCAATTTAATGAATTATTAAAGAAAAAAATATGGATTTGAGTCTGCAGGGAAAGTCATGTGCTGTCCACATCAGATTTTTCTAATTAGAACTTTCTTCTTTCTGTCTTGGGAGAACTGAGGTACACTTCCATAACTGTCGGCTTCTGACGCCTAAGTGCAGATTCGTGCCAATTAATAAATGTATAAAACTAATCAAGGCTTGGTCTAAAATTGAATTCTTCGTTATTCGTCGAGCATTATCAGATTTTTACGTCAGAAACAACATGAGTATTTTGCAACACATACAGAGTCTATTTTAAGAGTTTAGATCCACCCAAAACCGTGATAAACTCGTATCGTAGTATTATCAAAAGACTGCAATGCACAATATTTGTTTACTTGAAAATATCATTCAGATATCAGAGTCAACGGTATACTATGGGTTTCGTCTAAGTTCATTAATTCTATTGTTTCTCAGAAAGTGGCCTACATATATGTTATTTCGAAAAGTTACATACATGATGGACTCTCTTGGAAAATCACTCGTACAATTAGGCGTCATAAGATTCATTAAACTCCTATATTAACGTTTTCATATTGGCACCACACTGGAAGAATAAGAAGCATAAATTAAATAAAAATATACATTCATTTAAACAAAATTTACATTTTAAAATATGTACCATTTCCTCTAACAATCAAGAAGCAAATTGGAATCATTAACCTCATAACGCTAAAACGCCATTTCAGCTTCATGCAGAAAAAATCAGCGAAAATTTGCGGACTATATTGTGTACAATTCAAGCATTTCAAGTCGTATATAGTGTTCATTTTTCGAAATCAATCAGAACAGCCAAGCGTATGTCATTATAAACTGTCCTCCATTGGATTTTTTAAAAATCTGTAGCTCTGATTTTTTTTTTACATTTGTCCGCCTAGATTATAATATGTCCTACTGTGAAACGTTTCGAACAAGACAATCCAGACAACTGTGTCAAACGGTACATACCCCAAACACAGGCTATTATCACATGGAGATCAATTAGCTGTAATATTTGTTCCATTCTGGTGTATATTTAATGCAATGCAACAACTCGGCGTACTGTTTCTGAAATCGTAGCGTAACCGGCAACAAAGATCTATCTATCTAACTATCCCTGCAACAAAGATCATATTAGTTGGGAGTTTCCTGCCCACATTCAGCAACAGCAAATATCATCTAACAGTAAAGTCTTCGGGTACCAACATGATATTAAGGTTTACCAATTCCCCAGATGTATTTCCAATACAAGGTGAGTAAGACAGAATGCTACGTGACGTAATCTGCAAGCTCTGACACAACCATCAAATGCAACATAAAATCTTCAAAATGTTGAGTAAACATACCGAGAAGATACCCTAAGACTGTGTATGGTATTTCTTCAAATTAATGCCCGAAGGGTATCAGAATGATCGTTAACAAAAGACCAGCCGTTCTGTACTTGTATGATATATAAGCCACATTTTGCTCAATAAATATGTTCTTTTTTCTGGAAAATTTGTCTCGTCTTATTTACTTCCCAACAAGTCTTGTCCATAACTTTTTGACAAATTACACTTCCCCCTCTGTTGTGTTTTAATTTCATTATTACTGAGTGTATTTGAAAGAAGCTACATTTGTTACGCATCTAACTGCTAACTGTTTTTCTAATTTTATCCACAAATTATATTAATTTTTTTTAATCTAGAAATTCATTATGATACTTATTATCATCCTTTCTTTCTGTTCTGCATAACAATATTGTTATAATTTTGTTTTACTTAAAGTTTTATAATATGTAAAGTCCGCTACCGTGGTAATCTGTTCTGGCGGTATTTGTAAAGGTTTCTACTTTAAGGGTGCCATTGTACAGTAAATTTTACTTCAATCTTAAACCTAATGACTGGAGTTCGACGAATGAAATACAATATTAACAAACAACATACTTTATCCCAGCTAACGTCTCTGAAAATTCAAAATACAAATACATATACAGAATATTTACAAAGCTAGTACTACTACCATATCTTTGCCTGTTGACATAATAATCTATACCGAAACTAAACCTTAACATATTTACTGAACTGAATCTATACTAATCAAACTATTAATACCATATATATCTATACTCACAATCTTGTAGAGGCTATAACTTTGCTGCGTAATTTCATGTATGAACAGAACCACCACATCTGCGCACTCTCGGTATAAATATACCAGCCGAAGCTGAACTGCGACGATTCACAATTTCATGCTGAAGGCCTGACTTCTTCTCTCTCAATACGAATACGAATCCCCTTTTTATAGTCCTGGCCAGTCGTGAGTACGTGATTCTCAAAATCAGAGTTGAGGAGTATCGTACATAAATTAACATAACGAAAAGTAAAATTAACAAACAATAATCATAAATAATAGAATTCTCACACACACCCCGGCCAGTCTAAAATTTTTTTGGACGCGGGTCCTCTAAACGAAACTCACTAAAAATTTTCCTACATAAAACTTCGCCAGCCAAACTCCCTAGGAACAACTGGGGTAAAACCTTTATTTATCCAGTTGTTCATACTTGCAAAACTCGCGCTATTCAGTTCAGTAATGTACATTTCATTATGATACACTTTTAAGATATACAAATTGCAATATTTGAAATATACATAAAAATTGTTACTTAGTTAAAGATATTACTTAATTAGATCTATTACTTATTCAATTAACACTATTTTATTCCATCCTCTACTGAAACATTTAATAATACTTTTAAAATTTATAATCTTTAAAAAAAAAAACACGTATTTCTATTACTTTTCAAAACACAATTTACATTATTAGAATTACATTAGTTTATTTGAATCTTGTTTTTCATTAATTACTTTTCTTAAAACATTCAACATTTACTATATTTATAACTATGTTAACGATGACAAAATAATATTTTATACATTTATTAATTTTAAAACATTTTGTAACATACATTTTATTTTTCCTCTTCTTTCTTTTGGTCGTTTTCAGGACGATGTAGTTCAAAGTCTCCTTATTTTTTGTTTTCCCCCAAAAGTAGAACCTTCAAAAATTATATTACCATTTCGGCTCAGTGTTCGTTCTTGCATCTGCCTTGTCTATCCCTTTCCCTCCATCGATGATTTCCATCAGTCTGCGTCCATCGAGCATTTTGGTTCTTTTCTGTCCATCGAGCATTATTATGGTCCTTTTCTGTCCATCTAGGATATTGGTTCCTTTCTGCCCATCGTTGATTCCGATCCATTTCTGTTCATCGATAATTTTGGTCCCTTTCTGTACATCTAGGATGCGGGTTCATTTCTGTCCATCGACGATTTGGATCCTCACTCGTAACATTTCTCTTCTGTGGATAAAACTGTTTCTGCTGTGGTTTCCTTGGTCCTTTATAGATTCCGTTCGGTTTCATTTTGTGTTCCTGTGCTAAATCTGAAATGATTTTCTTACATTTTCGTAATCTTTTTTGGTATTTCTTCATTTGGAATTTCACTGAGGAGTACATTGTTCTCTGCGCTGGTGGTGCTATATCTTCCTCTACCTTACGCTTTCTAAAATCAAATTTCCCTTTTTTCTGTTGTTCATTCGGATCACTTGTTACTGACCAAGTTAGTTTTTTCCATTGCCTATGCCACTTTTTAACTGGACCACCATTTTGAATAATTCAGTTTTCCTGGATTTGTAGTTGCCTTCGTTCCCGCTACTAGTGGAATTGTTACCCTGTTTTCCTTTTCTACAACATGATCCAATTGATTAGAAACACTTTGCTTCGATTCTTGACGAGACATACATGTTTTAGAAATATCACTCCTTCCTGACGATGTACAACTAGCTTCACTCAGATCATCACAATTTATGAACATTTCAACGGTGCTTTTCTTAGTAAACTAGATAAATCAGTAGATACTTCCTTGATATTTTGAATCACCGATTCACTTTCAAAATCTTTCACTCTACTGTTTGCCTCCGTCAATGTGCTTTCTGCAAATTACTTATTTCCACTTTCTGGCACTTCGGAATTTGAAAATTCGACTAATTTTAGATCGTTTTGAATGGCTATCGCATTTTCTTCCGTTGAACCCATTTTTATTTCAGTTTTCTAATTCACTAATGAAGGTTTAACTTCCATCATCCTATTTCGTTCATTCCGATTTTTAAGTTCTGCATTCTTTTGAGATACACTCTTAATTTCAGCATCTAATTCCCTCATAGGCATGCATTTAAAATTGTGATCATTACTCTGTATTTCAACACTTTTTCGATTACTTTCAGTTGTTTCTGCCACAACTCCAGCCTTTACCACTTTAGATTTTACAAAATCAACATATGTTTGTAAATCTGGTTTATGGTCCTTGGTTAACTTGATTTCTACTTTTTCTTGCACAGTTTTTGAGTTTTTCATTTCGAACTTTACTGACTTTGATTTAAAATTTAGTTCAACACTTACTTCTTTTAAAAAGTCCACTCCTAAGATCTCTGGGAATTGTAATTTTCTAAGTAGTAATAGTGGCATTGTGATCATTTCGTTTTGAATTTCAATCATTCCGCGGTAGGATCCTATACCTTTACCTACATCACCTTGAGCAGTAATCACTTCCACATCATTTATTTTGTATATTCTTGGTATCGGGCACATTTTCTTAAAATATTCTTCTGATGCGAAAGATCGTTCACTTCCCGTGTCTATTAGTGCCTCTACTACAATTCCATCAAATTCAATCACTCTATTTGGTAACGTTGCATTCATTAACTGCACCGTGTTGACATTTTTGCGTCGGATTTTTTCCTTGTTATAGAGCACATTGCTCCACTTCAGGGTACTTTGTTTTAACTGATAGTCATCCCTTTCATTGCAATAAGTATGTCCTTGATTTTTAGGTCTGTAATTTTGTGCACTGGTTTGTATAATTTCTGCCTTTCTGTAATTTTGATTACGATACTGATTATTATATTGAGGGTTTGGGTGGGTGGGTCTTTAATCATATTGTTTTGCTTTTAAAAAGAAATCTTGAACTTTTTCCGGCATATTATCTTCAGAGAATTCTTGACACCTAGCAACAATCTATCAAAAATCAACTTTTTTTTTATGTCTACTTCCGAATATAGTTCTAATCGTTTTCATATTTCTACTTTCCTTCACAAAATTTTGTTACCGATTCATATTCAGTCTGCCGTTTTCCGTACAGTTTCGCTTCTAACTGAACTCAATCCCTGTCATCTGGAAATGCCTGCTTAATCTTATCCTTAAACTCCGTAATATTAGTTACACAATCTTCACCTAACACATCCCACCAATATTTTGCTCTACCTATCAAAGTATTCTGTGCCACTATACTAACTTTTGTGCGTCATTTAATACACTTCCCTCAAAATACCTTTCTAGATCCTTAATAAATTTCCCGCTAGAAGCTAACCTAAAAAAAGAATCATTCGGCGAAAATGCCAATGAAATATCTTGTGCTAACATAACTCCATACTGTTCAATAGAATTAATTGTAGTTACTACAGAGGTTTATGCTAAATGATCCACATCATTTCCTTAAAACATATGCAATTTTATTTTACTTTCTTGTAACTTAAATTCAGTGATATTTAACAACAACAATCTTACTGAAACTATCACTTTAAACTACCACTATAACTAGTACAATAATCTGAAAAAATATCACTAGATAATATCACTACCCTACACAATATCACTGCACAGTATTACTACACAATATCACTGCCCAAAATTAGTTAAACTCAACAATTGTTGCTATACTTCTGCGTTCGGTAGTCTTTGTAAATGCGCTTTACTTCGGAACTCTTAAAAACAATCTAATTTCGACATATGACCTTTTTGACCTAACCTACGGGGTTAATTAATCCGGGCCTAACCTACCGGGTTATTTAGTTTGGGCGCCATTGAAAAGGCGCTTAACGGCGGAACTCTTGAAAAACAATCTAATTTCGACAGCTTTTGACATAACCTACGGGGTTAATTAGTTTGCGCGCCATTGTAAAGTCCACTATCGTGTTAATCTGTTCTGGTGGCATTTGTAAAGGTGTCTACTTTTAGGGTGCCATTGTACAGTAACTTTTACTTCAATCTTAAACCTAATGACTAGAGTTCGACGATTGAACTTCAATATTAACAAACAACCTACTTTATTCCAGCTAAATTCGCTGACAACTCAAAATACAATTACATATATAGAATATTTACAAAGCTAGTACTACCATATCTTAACCTGTTGACATAATTATCAATACCGAAACTAAACCTTAACATTTTTACTGAACTGAAACCTATACTAATCAAACTATTATACCATATATATCTATACTCACATTCTTGTAGAGGCTATAACTTTGCTGCGTACTTTCATGAATGAATAGAGCCACCACATCAGCGCACTCTCGGTATAAAGATACCAGCCGAAGCTGAACGGCGACGATTCACGATTTCATGCTGAAGACCTGACTTCTTCTCTGTCAATACTAATACGAATACCCTTTTTATAGTCTTGGCCATTCGTGAGTACGTGATTCTCGAAATCAGAGTTGAGGAGTTTCGTACAAAAATTAGCATAACGAAAAGTAAAATTAGCAAGCAATAATCATGAGTAATAGAATCAGCACAGTCACTCCGGCCAGTCTAAAAAATTTTTGGACGCGGGTCCTCTAAACGGACCCCGCTAACAATTTTCCTACATAAAACTTCGGCAGCTAAACTCCTTAAGAACAACTGGGGTAAATCCTTTCTCCATGCAGTTATTCATACTGGCAATACTCGCGTTATTCAGTTCAGTAATGTATATTTCATCATGATACACTTTTAAGATACACAAATTACAATATTTGAAATATACATAAAAATTGTTACTTAGTTAAACATATTACTTAATTAGATCTATTATTTATTCAATTAACACTATGTAATTTTGAATAATAGAATCCTCACAAATATTTTATTTTGATTGCAAATTTTTATATGATTTGAGAAGTGGAACTTCGAAAGAAGAATTTAATTAAAAATTATTATTATATAATAAAATTAATTCAATGGTTTAAAAAATTCAATTTATTGTTAAAAATACTTTCATTTAATTAAATACAAATGATTAAATTAAGATCAATTAGTCTGAAAATATTAACGGTTAACTGTTTTTTGTTCACTGTTGGACAAATTTCCTTATAATAGTTTTCATATATTTTACATTAACATGTTAAAAGCCTTCATTCGGTTATAAAAAAGTATTGCATTTACTTATTGGCATTCTTTCTTTCTGTTCTGCATAACAATCTTGTTACAATTTTGCTTTACTTAAAGTTTTATAATATTTTATTTTTAATGCAAATATTTATATAAATTGAGAAGTGGAACCTCGAAAGAAGAATTTAATTAAAAACTATTGTTATATAATAAAATTAATTCAATAATTCAATAAATTCAATTTATGGTTAAAAATACTTTCATTTAATTAAATACAAATTATTAAATTATGATCAGTTAGTCTGAAAATATTAACGGTTAACTGCTTGATGCACTGGTGGACAAATTGCGTTATAATAATTTTCATATATGTACATTGACATGCTAAAAGCACTCATCCGATCATAAAAAGTATTAAATTTACTTTTTATAAAATTAATGAAACCGAATCACATTTAAAGGAATGTTAAAAGCACTCATCCGACCATAAAAAGTATTATATTTAGTTTTTATGAAATTAATGAAACCGAATCACATTTAAAGTAAATTTATTTTTTTCATATTTACCGACAAACTATTATACCAATCAACAAGGTTTTTTACCACAGGAATGAAAATATATGTCTATAGATAATTTTGATGTGCTGATAATAAATAAGGCCTCAAAATGAGCCATCATGCACAGCTTTGCAGCGAAATGGAGAATAACGTTAAAAAAGCTAAAAATTCGAAAATTAATTAAACTTCGTTATCAACACAAAAACCTTTCCTATAAGTACTTTTAAATGTATGAAAAACTTTTTCCCAACTTCATTTCCACTTTAAGAACAATGTTTTTGTTGGAGCTTGAAGAAATTGTGAGTATTTCTTCTCTGTACTTCGGACAGACGTGCATATGTTTGTATTAATGGTTTACCCTATCGTTTGCAAGTGACCGGCACACTAACCGGCAAACCGATTGCTAACAGGGTGTTTTCGTGTGTAAAATGTGGATACCTAGTACAGTGTAAGAGATTTTGAGCTTCTGAAAAAGTTTACAGTGATCGTTGTGTAATGTGTTGATCATTTTGAGTGAAATAGGTAGAACCCGCTGCAAATGTGTAAATTGGTCCATCAAATGTGTCCTCATCAAATCCATCAAATGCGTAAATCCATCTGTGGAAAATTCACAATGAAAAAATAGCTTCAATCTTTAACGACTAAAGTTAAACAAGTTAAATATAATTATTTTGGGGGTGTTACGTTCGTGACCAAGACATAACATGGGCTCCCTATATGTTCCCCGTAAAGGCCATATCAGATTCAAGAACTTTTGGAACAACCAACTAATTCAGACAACTTTTCCACCAATTTTCTGGCAAAAAATTTGGTGATAGGGTTGTCGAACAATTGAAGAATTTGGGCTAAATGAAAAACTGCAAGTGAAAGCATTGTATTTTTATCACATTTTGGCGAGAAATGTAAAGTTGTGTAGTTTGCAACATTGCGGTTAGGGTTGGGGTAGCGTGTTTACAGCTTGGCAATTCGTCTGATTTACATTGCATTGATATATATCAATTTTGCATTGAAATCTATAAAATTTTAATTTAGCCTGATTTTTCGCCCAATTATGGGTTTCGGTTTATTTTATAGCAGGTATTTAACCATATATATGTAAAGATATTTATATAAACATATAGCATATACTAGTTGTAATTTGACTTACTCGTTGAACAGCTACAAATTGGTTTTTATTGATAAGTACTCAACACATTGTATGCAGCAAACACTATATCTATTGGAAACAAATAAGCAATTAACCAATATTTATGAAATACTTTGAAGTTAAATGAGCTGCTAAATTTGTATCAACCATTACGTTATGAATTAGTTTGCTTTCAATTATGATCATTCTTCATAGTTCGCGTTATGCAATTAACTACTATAAAATGCATTTATTGTGTTTGAAATTTTTTTATTGATTAACTTAAAATTATTTACATTTTAGAGTCTTAACATGTTTTTCAAACATTGTTTACAATTTAACAACCGATATTCAACCCTTGAAAGTATTTAATCAGTACAGTGTTATGTATTGTCAGGTTCAAATTTATGACATGAAAATTTAAAAAGCGTAAATTTATATTTCTGATGAAATTCGAATTACGTTAATTTTCAAAGTTCAAAGTTTTTGTATCTAAAACATTAGCACAGGAAATAAAATTTAAATGTTAAATGCTCTCCTCAAAATCATTAAAACTTTGTATGTTGAATACATAGATTTAAAGCTAATGAACAACTGTTCTTGATTAGTAAACTCTTTTGTACCAATACATAAATTATGTTTCTTACATAATGACAGTGCTCATATCTATAGACATTGCTCATATTTTAGTTATTAGTATTATAAATAAACAGTACTGCATGCATAACTTCAAGTAAATAGCAAACATTGTAACATTGCAATTTCGGAGATCCCATACAAACAAAAATGTAAACAAAATGTTATTCAAGCGCAAGAAAAATTTAGGAATAATACATGATAATTTCAAATCAAACTTTTACTATATAGGGCAATTTCTACAACGGATTCAGCAATAAAATAGCATATCTGATATAATAAGCAGGTCGGTTGAAATATTGCAGTACACGTTTATTTCTCGTCAAAGGGCTGCAACTTTGTACGTTTAACATAATCCCAGAAGCGTTCAATATTGTGAATATAAATAGCATCAACATAAGTCAGTTTATGATCATGCAACAGAATATAAACGAAAAATATACAAAACATTCTTGTTTAAAAGTGTATTCCAATTGCTCATCTTTAAAACTTTTTATAAATCTAATAATACATCGATATGCGAATCAAAATCGGCTTAATACTTCATCCCATGTTGGCAAACTTGTTGAATACTCTTCTTCCAGGACAGAAATATAAATGATTCCATCTTAAATAGTATAAATCCATCTGAAAATATTGAAAGATTCAGAAATTTCCACGTTCTTGTTTGGCCACGTTGCTCGTAGATTTCACGCCATAAACCAGTTGCGAGAATCTCCGCTACTCATCGCTGTTGAAAAATTGTCCCAAACGAGCAACTTTTTCTGCTCGATCCAGAAAAAGTTGTTCAGGGTTGTCCCAACTTTTCCCGCTTATCACATACGCGTTTGCTCCCAACTCGGAGTAAAAACTGATCAAAAAGTTGATTGTTCGAAAAATTGCCTGAAAAGTTCTTGAATGTGATACGGCCTTAACAGGTTGTTTAAATTTGATTAGGTGGATAATTGGATACAAATCAAGGTGCATGCCTAGCGCAGTTTCAATGTACGCGAGCCGACTAGTCATGCAGGGAACTGCTATTTTTGTCTCACTAACATTGTGGAATTCTCAAAGAAGACAAAATGTAAAGCTGAATACCTTAACTGTTACATCTGCAATACGTCCTATACCACATAGCCTTGAATTTCCCGTCTCAAATCCACCTTCTCAATTAGATGAATTCGTACTTCCAGAAGAAGAAACCAGAGACAGAGACATCGCCATCCATTGATCCAGAAGAGTCCTTCACACAAGACGACAGCAGGAGGAAGTCCTTCACATAAAACGACAGAAAAGATTCAGCAAAGGAAACTAAGCGGCTTAATCATAGCAAACGTTAAGTCGAAATTTTTAATTCTAGGCTGCAGCATTAGAATTTACTGCCCCAAACACTGGAATTTCAGTGTACAGAAAGAGGCATGAAAATTTTTTTAAAATAATTTACAATGGAAAATTCCATGTGTACGTGTATGTGTACAAATATTAACGGATTAATGACCGAACTTGGTTTCAAGTATCTCTCCCCAAGCTTTTCATAGACTCATTTTAAACAAGTTTGAAATCAGAATTGCTACATTGTCAACATTAAACCTTCAATACCAGTGGCACATTTAATAGAAATGAAATCAATGTACAAAAGTATCGCTGTTAGTAAGTGCCAATCCAAAACTGACAAGCTTGTCGATATTTGAAAATCATTGCATAACTGACTTTAGATTGGATTTACGAAATACTGCTATTTTCTCTTTTTCTATGGGACAGCAGAACAGTCGACAAACCCTATACTGTTGTTGTTGAGTCCGACCTACCAGAAAGGTGTAAGGTAACTATTTGGACGGCCGGGAATTGCCACCCAATTTAGACCGGAACCCAGTGGGGGAGGCATCCACAGGGACAACTCTGTACTCTGAAAGACTGGCCTTGCAGATAGAATTTCGTCCAGGGGAACATCATTTTAAGTACGTTTTTTTTATAGATTGAAAGAAGATATTTCTCTGATCTTTACATATAAATTTGGGTTTGATAATAAAATTCGTGAAGGCTATATACAATAGTGGAGGTTTCAAATATATCAGGAGGCAATTCCATGTCTTAGTGATGTAAAAGTGAAAGGAGAGATATTCGTTGGACCCCAAATCAGTAAACTTTTGAAATATGAGAATTCCAAGAAAAAGTTAAATGCTTTGGAACTCGCTGCCTAGAAAGCCTTTGTGTTTGTAGCTAAATGTTTTATGTGTAATAAAATAGCCGATAACTATCAACAGATAGTGTACAGTTACCAAAGGTTAGTATTCCGCATATCCTCAAAATGCACTTCTGTATTATCTGGCTTTTTTCTCAGAAAACTTAGGAGCTGCATGTGACGAGTGAAATGATTCCATCCAGGCATTCACAGAATTGAAAAATGATATCAAGGAAGCCGGGATCCGAACATGATAGACTACTATGAGATAGGATGGAGCACGTCATGGGAGGAGGAAGTGCTACCCAATTCCTTCCATATGATTTTTTGCAGCTAGAATACGCTTTATTGGTTAATTTATTTATCTAGCTTTCCAATTTAACCTACAAATGTTTCATATTTACTTGAAAACTTGAATGCAAATTTTGCAATAAAAAATTAATGAAATGCGAACTAAGAATAAGTTATTTAATATCATGGCATTTGTTTATATATGTGTGTGTTTTTATTTATGATAATACTGGATTTTCTGCCCAAAATGTACGATTCAGTATCTTCATTTTATTTCAGATTTATTTATAAGTTTATTTCAAAAGATATATTTCAAAAAGTAGAGGGCGTCGCTCATTCGTGATTGCCCCTGTCGCACAAAAGTGTTACGTGTTATACAATTTTTATTGTCATTTTCATATTTAGCATGACCAATTTAGTAAAGAAACCCACAAAATACCCCATGTTGCATAAAAAGAAAGTTAAACATTTTTAACTAGTGATATTGGTATGTAAAGTTAAGAACCTTTAAATAAGGCTTTGCAAGCCAATTTCTCCGCAGAACGCCGATTTCCGACTACCGGTTTATACAATATTAGAAAAAAAAATATTGCATTACTTTCCTCAGATTTGAATCTAAATTTGACAATATTGATGTACTTTGCAACTAGCTGCTTTAAAACGGAAGAAGCAAACATGATTGAAGTAGTAGACTGATTTAATACAGAGAAGCAGTAGTCTAATTTAGAAAGAGTATCTACATTTGGTTTTTTCCGATTATAATCCAAATAAAATCTAGAATTACATAATTTCGGGTATACAAGCAAATAAAATTTAAAATGTATATAGTACTAGTACTTATATCCTTCGTAGCGCCCGCTGCTTAAATATCTACAATAGTATGTCAATTTTGGACCAATATTTTAATCTTCATGTTTCGTTGAATATAGTTCTATCATAATTCCAATATTTTTCTATCATAACTCCAATATTGGGGATACATTCACCGCCAGTATTGGCTAAATACTGACCTTACAAAATTATATGGTTAAATATTCGCCTATTACGCCAAAAAAGGCGTTAAATTAGAAATATTTCCAATGAATGATAATATTAGGCGCCATAGTGTCCAATCTTGGCGCAATTTTGTAAACCCATATTTTAAAATCGTCAAACACCATATTTTCCATCCAAACTTTTGATATCTTCAAAAGTCTTCCATTTTCACATACACATACATACATCTTCTTTAATTACGCAAATTTTATGTATGCTTTTCGTTGTTTAACAACATATTTTATGTGAATTTGTCTTTTACAATGGTTCACTAAAAGTGCAGATTCTAAATGCATCATTAATAGAAAATTTGGCTATATTGCTTCCATATCGCTCTAATTATGGAATTCTAACCATGAAAATTGTTTTCTAACACACTCTAATTAGTTACCCCGTTAATGGGAAGTATTGAAGAACATTTGTTGAAAGAAATGTCAATAAGCATTTAGAAACGCCTTGAAATTATCGTTATTTGACACTAATGATGATACATTATTCATTTAAGGAAATACGTTGTTTATATTTTTATTAGATATCTTAAATACATTTTGTGGTAGTTATGTGTTTTCAGTAACAAAAGCGGATCATCGAATTCGTAGACTAATCATCCAGTATGGAACAAATAAAAGGTAGATTAAGCAGAGTGACTTTGTTTTAGATTTAAACCTATGTGAGAGTGTTTTATAATATGCCAATATAATTTCATTTATTTAAGAGGTTATTATTATTTTGTCTGATTTTCCTTAATATGGGAATTTGCGAAGGGTTTACTTGGCAAATCCGACATTATGATAAAATATATTATATGATATATGTAGATAAAAATATTTAATACAGGATGTATGATATAATCCGTCCTATTGTTGTGCTATTGAAATAGCAAAAGTTCCAAAATTTAATACTCTTGATTCTATCACTTTTCTATATCCTTTATTTTTCCAGATAAGTTTTATGATTGCGACTTGAAAATTTTAGATAAGGTAGCCATAACAACAGCTAGTAATGCGATAAAAATCTTGAAAATGGACCATAAATTTGTTACTCTTGAAATAGTGAATATGATTTAAAGGATTACTTTCCTTATATAAAATAATGTATAAGGGAAGTATTGTGACGGGGTTAAAAATTCGAATTCGAGTTTTCGACGGGTGAGGACATTTCAAGCACCCCTGATCACGAATCGAACATTTTTGAGGTGATGTCTGTGTGTATGTGTGTGTCTGTCTGTGTGTCTGTGAAAATATGTGTGTGTATGTGTGTGTGCGAAAGTGTGCGTGTGTGTGTGTGTGTGTCAATGAGTCTTTACGAATGACTAGACCGATTCGAACGGAATTTGGTACAACACTTAGGATCCGTGAATACTGGAAGCCTATTGTTTTTATACGAAATTGAAAGTTCATAACCCCCCTAAATTTTCGAGTGAGATTTTGAAAAAATCATCAAAAATTCCAAACCTCTAATAAAGTTACGCAAATAGACATGTTTTATGTAATTTTTCATTAGAAAACGAACATAAAGTTTAGAACACTAGCATGAACCGTTCCCGAGATATTGCACATTTAAAAAAATTATCAAAACATTATATAAAATAAAAAAATATATTTCCTATTGAGAAACATGTTCACTTTTCCTATGTAATATCATGCGATAAGATAAATCTGGTGACATCATTCTCGTGAACCTAACACGTGCCACTGACGAGAAAATATACTTTGAGTAATACTTTTGTATTTGAACGCCAATAGTCATTTATCTGCTATAAGAATAAATTATTTCTGGATCCATAACGCTTGGTGATATTTTGGCTACAAATCTGGTGGAATGTCGCCAACTTGGCGAGTTTTTAAATGTTATGTTACCAAATAAAAGAAAATATCGCCAAATGGATAAAAATGACGCTAAATCAATGAAAATAACGACTATTTGATGAAAATTCAATATCTTGGAAAAAATATAATTATCTACTTGTGCGGAGGTGGTAAGCGAAAGAATGCTGCGAATGGACTGTATATTCACACAAACTTTTATTTTTCGTAAGACATAGTTTTTTGTTCGTCTTTCCGAAGGGTTACAATAAACCTAATTCGCGCCAAGGTGGAATATTCAGTCGCCAAGTGGCGATCGCGTAACAGATACGGAACATCCCGCCCGGCGTTGAAATATTCAATTATTTCAAATATTACATAACCTTACAAATAAAACATATTCTAGCAAAATCAATATAAACATATGCAAAGTAAATATCACAATAATTATAAAAAGAACACATTATTACTTCAATACTAAAATATAAAATATAGAAATAAACAATAATTATTTTACATTGGACTGTGATTATCCGGAATTGCTAAGATGCATATTTTAGAAGCGCATCTCCTAAAAGTGCTAGCCGGAGTGCGTAAGTCTACGACACGAACATTTCCGTCTGCACCTGGCATAACTTTAGTAATTCTGGCCATAGGTCACTTATTGAAAGGAAGATTTGAGTCCTTAAGTAACACTAACGTTCCTGGTAATATATTTTGTTTTTTAAACAACCATTTATTGCGCTGTTGTAAATGACTCAAGTAACTATTCTGCCAGCGCTTCCAGATAGTTCGAACTAACTTTTGAGTTCTTTGCCATCTGTTTAATAGATTGTCCCTCTTGTCGATTAAACTTGGCTCTGGAATTGAGTTGATAGGCCTTCCAATCAAGAAATGTCCAGGGGTTAATACCTGGAAGTCATCAGCGTCTGCGGATAAAGGGGAAAGTGGTCGAGAATTTAGAATTCCCTCGACTTGTATCATTACGGTTACAAATTTCTCTAGTGTTAATTTTGCACAACCAACTACACTTTTCAAATGGTATTTGATGGTCTTTACACCTGTATCCCACAGACTCCCAGAGTTGGGTGCCCTAGGAAGCAAAAATTTCCAAGTAATACCTTCTAAAACCAAAAAACTTGAGATATTTTCATCCTTTGTAACTAGTTTTTGCATCCCTTTGAGCTCCGCATAAGCTCCTACAAAGTTCGTAGCGTTATCGCTAAAGATTGTCGAGCTTCTGCCGCGACGAGCAAAGAATCTCTTGAGCGTTGTAATTACAGCAATTAGAGCAATTAGAGCTTCTGACGTTAGTTCCGAGACAAACTCCAAATGGATAGCCTTAGTGACCATGCATATAAATATAGCTACATAGATTTTTCTAAGTGTGCCCTTTCTCTGACCTTTGTATTTAATTTGAAATGGTCCACACAGATCTAAACCGATATTCAAAAATGGAGCGCTACAAATAACTCTCTCAGGAGGAAGATCCCCTATCATTTGATTTGCCACAATATGCTTTGCTTTAAAGCACGGAACACATTCATGAACAACTTGTCGAGCAATATTTCAGCCACCAAGCGGCCAATAATTTTGCCGAACAGTGTTCAATATGGCTTGTGGCCCAACGTGCAAATTTTTTCTATGATAACACTGAAAGATCATTTTAACTATTTTATTACCAGAAGGCAAAACTATTGATTGTCTGTGATCGTAATTTAAATTTGAATTAGTAAGACGACCAACGACGCTAATTAAACCTCTACTGTTTAGAAATGGATGCAAAAATCTGAGCTTACTTTTAGTTGGAACTGATGCTCCTTTCTGTAAGGCCGAAATTTCTGGAGTGAAATAACTTACCTGGACTTGCTAAATTAAACATTCTTCAGCCTCTTTACATTCATTTACAGAGAGAGCACCTTTTAATGCATGAGCATTACTCTTGCAGTTTTTAATAAGCCTAAAAATAAATGCTAGTATTCTAATTAGTTTATGAAAATCATTAATGCGATCAATTAAATTATCATAAAATTTAGAGTCACTATTCAAGGCTAAAGTTAATTTAGAAGGGATTCTGAGTTCCTCCAAATAGACCCTGTCCATTATGAAATCAGGATCACTCAAAGTCTCGTGAATCGAAATTGCTAACACAGAAGGATCTGGTCCACACCACCAGAGTTTACTGTCTGTATGAGTTCCTGCGTCCAATCCTCTGGAAATGAGGTCAGCAGGATTAGATTCAGAGGGGATATGTTGCCACTGGAAGTCCTTGGTCAGCTGCTGAATTTGGGATACTCTGTTACTTACGAAGGTTTTGAGCAAGTGGGGAGAGGTCCTTATCCAAGCCAGGCTGATAGTTGAATCAGACCAAAGTTAAACAGAGTCCACCTTCTGTCTTAAAGCATCTAAGACCTTATGGATCAGTTGTGAAAGAAGGAGACACGCAAGTTCAGGTCTTGGAATCGTCATGGTTTTGATGGGAGCCACGCGTGATTTACTACACAGAAGTTGCCAGGAGACTTGGCTTGCACAGTTTACAGACAGCACGTACACTACTGCTCCGAAGCCTTAGAGGAGGCGTCAGCAAATCCATAGAGAACAATAGACTTGACCTCGGATTTAAGGACGCATCTGGGCACTTTGATGAATTCTAAATCTGGCAGTGTCTTAATAAAGGACATCCACTGTTTCGAAAAGTCTGGTGGTAATGTTTCATGCCAGCCTAATTTCAGCAACCACTATTGTTGCATGAAAATATTCGCCTTGGTAATAATTGACCCGAGAAGATCATAGATGCGGGCAATTTGTGAGAGCACATCTCATTTGGTGAAACTACACTTATTGTCGATTGAAACGTTGTATGTAAATGTGTCAGTTGAGCTATTCCAAAGCATGCCTAACATTTTTACTGTTATCTCTTCTGAATTTCGATCTAAGGGGAAAATCTGTTCAGAAGTGTGAGTTGTATTGGAACACCACTTATGTAAAGACATTCCTCCTCTTTTAAGGAGCTGTGTTAATTCTAATTGAATACTTTCAAATTCCTTCAAATCCGATGAACCAGAAAGACAGTCATCCATATAGAAGTCGGACAGGATAACACTCGATGCTAATGGGAAGTCTTTGCTTTCATCTAAATCAAGTTGATGCAAAACTTTCGTAGCTAAATAGGGCGCACTCGCAGTGCCGTAGGTAACCGTTTTTAACTGATAAGTCTTGGTTGTTGCCGATTTATTGAATTTTCACAAAATCCTTTGAAGCTTTCTTTGTGACGGATCAATTTCAGTCATTCTAAACATCTTTTCTGCATCTGTGGTGAATGCATAGAGATGTTTTCTAAAACGTATTACTATCGAAAAATGATCTTCCTGTATCACCCCTCCTTTGGATATTAAATCATTTAAAGAATTTTTGTTAGTAGTTTTTGCGCTCGCATCGAAAACGACGCGCTATTTGGTCGTTTGACTAGTTGGTCGCAAAACGCCATGGTGAGGAAGATAATAACCTTCTTCAGAATCTTTATCTTCCTTTATTTCCTCCATGTGGCCTAGAACTTTATATTCCCTAAGAAAACCTGAATATAGCTCTTGCATGGTAGGATCGCGTTCTAAGCGTTTCCATAAATGTTCTAATCTTTTAGAAGCAATTTCTTTAGAACTCCCTAACATATTTTCAGAAAGCTCTGGTTTTAATGGCATTTTAACTACATATGTTCCATCTACGTTCCGATAGTGCGTTTTTTCAAAGTGTTCGTTGCAATATTTTAACTCTTCACTGATACAAGTTTCGTGACTTTCAATGTTTTCTGTCTCCCAGAACGATGTAAGTTTTTTATCGAGTTTTTTTTAAGAGTCTCCAAATTTTTAGACAAAAAACAATAGTTAGTTGACATATCAGAATTATCGTTCGAAACACTGCCCGAAACCAAATTTCCGAAAACAGTTGATTGTAGAAATAAATTTTCTGTTATTCTAATTTTATCCAAGTTTAAGTAAGCGAAAAAATATTCAGCACCCAAAAGTAAATCAACCTTTTGAGGCAAAAAGAATTTAGTATCTGCGAGTTTTAAGTTCTTTGGAATTTTCAAATTAGAAATCTTAAATTTCTTCGAAGGCGTAACATCTGTTATTTTAGGTACAATAAGTAACTCTAATTCCCATTTTGAATCATTACTTTCATTCGATATTTCAGCGGTGACCCTTGACCTGACATTTAGAGTAGTGTCATTAAAACCGCAAATTGCTATTTGTATTTTTTCTTTCTTTAATTTAAGTGCATCAGCCGCCTTGTACGATAAAAATGTTGACTCAGATGCACAATCCAAAATTGCTCTCAATGCAATTCTTTCACCACATGAATCTTTCACGTACACGATTGCTTTATTAACCAACACACTTTTCGAATTTCCATTTGTAAAAAAGGAAGAACGAGTCTGGTGCGAGTCAATAAATTGAGCGGAATTGTTTACTCTTTCTTGCTCCTTATAAGATGCCGAAGTGTCTGGCGATGACATCTGCGCTTTAGTTAAAGTGGGTGTATAATAATACTTATGTAGCAGCGTATGGTGAGTCAATGACTTACAATCGAAACAAGAACTCTTCGAATTGCAGTTTGATAAAATATGAAGATCGCTCAAACAATTAAAACATAGTTTGTGTTTTTAACAATCTCTAATCTGTTATCTTGTTTCATGTCCTTGAATTTTTCACAATGATAAATAGGATGATATTTGTATTTGCATGCAACACATAATTTCGAGGGATTATTGAATTTATCTATAAACGATTTTGATCGTTCCACATTGGGTTTAGCAATATATCTGCTAATACTACTAAGAATTTGACATCTTCTTTCTAAAAATTCCAAAAATGCATCGAAATCTGGAACTTCATTGTTTGTTAGCGTTAACTCATATTGCTTGAGTGTTTCGCGATCTAATTTGTTAAGTATTATATTTAATAATAATGCATTGGGAAATTTGTCGCGTTTAAATTTTAAAACATTTAAAGCTCTGAGATTCTTCTTTACAATGTCTAATAAGCTGCGAAGTTCCCTTTCAGATTCGTGTTTAATTGAATCCATATTAAGAATATTTTTCATATGCGTGTCAACAATAATTCTATGATTTTCATAGCGTTGTTCCAAAGCCTTTAAAAGAGAATTGTACGAATCATCGGAAGTTTCAATAATCTTAGCCTCACCCTTTAATGAACCGCATAAATAATGGAGTTTTTCATTTTCTGATAAATCTTGATATTCAGTTATTAAGGCATTAAATTGACCTTTAAACAGATTCCATTCCTCAAATTTACCACTGAATATAGGTAATGGAATTTTGGGTAGTTTGATCGAAGCCTTTTTATGCTGATCTGTATGTAATGAACATACCTCTTGAGTAGAACTATTCTCAGTTGTTGTAGAATTATCTGAATTATTAATTTTATTAATAGAGGTCTTAATTCTTACCTCTATTTTTTGCATCTCTTCATCAATTAGAGAAAGGGCTGCTTCCGTTTCTTCGAACTCGTCATCCGGAACA